>JAVFBZ010200981.1:2501-15107 GCA_032466195.1 Katharina tunicata | reverse complement strand
AAGTCAAAAGCCCTTTCAGGAGAGAAAAATACAATTGAATCAAACTGGCTTCAAAGGCCTAGTCAAAGTTTAACATTACTTTTTTCCCTTTAACGTAATATATTTCTAATGATCACAATTTAAAGTTTGCTCATGGCTTCTTGAATTATAGTAGAGAGTCACACTCGCGAAATCTGTGGCAACCAACAACAACATATTACCAAACGCCTTACGCATAGAATGGTGCAACTTCCAGCCAAGGGAGGCATGCGTTATAAAGACATATCACTTTTTTTTTTCTTGTCCGTTGATTGGTAAATATTTGATCATTCACGAACAATAAACTACATGGCCATGATCAACATTAGTCACTATATTCCATTGCCCATGAACATCATCTTATACTTCAGCGTGTATGTTTTTAACAAGTGAGAGTCGTTTCGTCACAATACAGTCTAGATGTATGTACTGCCTGTACATATGTATCGGTCGTTCTGCCGTGAACTTCTGTAGCTCAGTCAGTTAGATCGCTGACCTTGCTAACCAAAGACCCGAGTAGAATCAAGCAAATTTTCTTTCTCTACATTTGTAAGTATATAAAGATACACATACTACAAGCAAACATTTCTTTTTTTGCCATACTTTAAACTATTTCCCTCATATAATGATGCAAAGAATTCTTGTTAACTAACAAGGAAACAGGGGACATCCACAAATTGATCTGATTCTCCCGTTTTCCATCGGGCCCAAATTAACTCACCCTGTTCACATGTCCAGGGGATTGGCCCTACTCTATTGCACCCTGACAGAAAATGATATTATTCATGTAGCCTCAATCATTCAGCGTGTGAGACTAACATCATACACGACACCCGGCTGTACCGATAATACAATGGATAGATAATGCTGGATAAAAGCTTAGGTGGTATTTAGGACACAGCTAGCAATTGGATTGTTGCCATTAACCCGGGTCAAGAAAGGGTTATACCCAGAGTAAATTATGCTTCCTTTATCTTTTCTATCATAAATGTTCTTAAACGACGTCTAATATCAACGTTTCTGATTGAGTTCAAATGGTTTAGTTGACAAGTGAGTTATGTTCCGGTCTATTTATATTTATCTCTTCGGAAACAACAACCTTAAGTCAGCAAAGGAGTGGAAATCCTATTCGTTATGGCAATCCCAGGTTGAGTGACGTTGGAAATTCGTAAACCAAACAAACCGTCTCAAAGTGACGCCATTCCCAAAACCGTTGCCGGTTGTAATATATACACATTCATGTTCATAATATGTGTTCAAAAAGGTATGTACAACTCTGCTAGTCTTAATCAGTAAGATGACAAGGAAGTGACCATTTACCCTATGAAATTTCTTTTGTCGGTTTGAGTCGCCGAGGGACACCCACACGGATACATTGGTTGTTCGGCAGATTAGGCAGCTATCGATCAATAATGCAAATGCAGCCTTCCGAAGAAGACTTTAGATAGCGTATTTATAGCATTCATCATTTACTTCATTGAATATACATTATGGATGTTTTGATTAAACTCTTTCTTTAAACTCTTGCTTCTTTAAAAAAAATTAAAATTTTGCTTTCTCTCTCGGGTCTATAGGGTTGTTCCTTGTAACGGAGTGGAGATGGTGGAAAACACGAAAGTCGGTGGTTGCCTATGGTTAACTATCTTGCCATCGGCACAGGCACCAACAACAGATAATTTTCCTAGGGGGAAATAGCAGGCATATGCTTCAGGATATGAATCCCTTTTAAGTGGACGGAAACGAAGAACCAAAGTCATAATCAAATTATAGACCATAACAAGTTGTTATCAAAACTGCTGTTAAATTTTTCTTAGGATTACTCGTTTTCCACTGAACTAATGTAAGTAAAATGTATGGTTAACTTTTCATACCACATTTGTTGTAGTGATGACTGAATCACTGTAGTAAATGTTTATTAAAATGGTGTTGATAATGTATATATAAAATGTTTCTGTTCATTTGTACAGTTTCTGTTTTGCTGGGGTTAAATTTGGATTAATTTGTGATATTTTTACCTGCCAGAAATACATAAATGGCCCAAACAGTCCACCATATACTTTACTTACAGTAGTTCAGTTTAAGTGGCTTTCAGTGGAAAACAAAAAAAACTACACGAAATGTAATAGGACATAATTAAACGTCTTGGTAATGGTATGTACTTTGTCTACGACTTTCTTTTTTGTTTACTTCCCCTTTAAAAAAGCCTGAATCGCCTACATGTAAGGTTTGAACGAGAGACATGTTTCGCTTTTAATATGCGCTGGATGCATTCCAGTCCGGCAAAAATCCAAGTAATTTTATAGGCAAGAACGAAATGGGCTCCGAAAATTCGTTTGTGGAAAGGCCTACAAATGAGCTGACGTTGACTTCGTTTGTCGTCAAGGTGCATGTCATTGGAATAATCTGTGAAGCCTTCAGGCTGCGAGGGCAACGTTTTACTCCTTAATTATTCGTCTTTTATAAAGTATAAATGTCTTCTTCAAATCACTAAACACATTTAGGCTTTCTTTTTATCGAGCTTTCTATTCCTTTGTTGACTAAAGGGCGTTTTGCCGGATGAAATCAATATAATTCGCCAATGAATAACTCACCAGTCCAACAAACTATTTTAAACCAATCAGAGACGTTGATATGACTCTAGGCATAGTACTCTAGTAAACGGAGGAAACTAAATAAAGGAAACAGTTTTACTGAAATTTAAGTTGCAAAATAAAAGTACCGTGAATGCCATCAAAGCATGATTATTTGGCATCAAAACATAACGTTCTTGCTAATAAGTCATGGTAAGTTCTGTTGGTATTGCAAATCACTTGTCTTTTATGGGATAGAAAGCTAAAAACAAAGTGAGTCTGAGCGGATGGACTGCATATAGCAGTTTCGAAAAATGGTGTTCGTAGTGTGTGGATAACTTTCAGTATCCTATCCTTAAATGGCATTTGGGAGCCGAAATCTGATCAATCTTATTCATTTAAGGTTACAACTCATTGTTAGCTTCAATACACAACGTTTCGGTAAATGCCCTTCCATCGTTATCAAGATATAGTTGGGATACTGGGATATCAGTATCCTGTTAGTGTCAATGATCTCCTCAATTGTATGGTGGGCTCTTCCTACCATATAGGAGATACCTATGTAAAATTAAATATTGTTCAATAAATATCCAATATAGTTCCACAAAACAGTATGCCCATAAATACAAAATAATTATTGTGAAACAATTTTTATGCATAATAGTTAATGTAATACACAAACGATATGGAAAGATATACGTGGTCCTCATACAAGGGAAATAACCTTGGACACAGAGTTGAAAATCAATCAATTAGTCAGTCAATCAGCTGATGCTTTGTTTAGTGTTTGCCTGCATCTATTTTTAAGCTGCATTGAGAAGCTTTGCCATTTTGTGTGTTTGGGTACATTACATTGCGGATACATTAATAATACAATTCTGTTCGTAACTTGAAAGTAACTAACATGTTTGCTTTCTTTTATCTACACAATTTACAACTCATTACGGAGTCTACATCTTAACTGATCACTACTGAACAATCAGTGTACGTAAACACAAAAGCAAATACTCCTTTACATAAAACAATAGAAATTATTGTTTCTGATAATCGCACCACAAACCATAAATCTTTGGATTATTTCCATAACTTTCCCAATATTCATATCAGTCCACTTAGACTGGTTCAAAAATCCTCTTTCTTGTATGTTCAATTCAAACAAATTAAAATGGGGTTTACTTTCACCTGCCAGTTACAGCCACAGGACTATTGGCTTACTACCAGCTAGCTCACAATAGCCACCGGCAAGTGAACTATCTTAGTAGTCAATCGACGTGTAGTGTTTACACGGACTAACACAGGAGAACTATTCTGTTCCGGATCCATTTAATTTACTTAGATCCGGTTCAGATGGTTCAGATAATCATAACACTATTGAATTATCATGGAGTGAACGGGTTTTGGGGCTCTTGTCATTGTTCACTTTGTAGTTATTGTGTCAGACTATAGACATTGACAATGTGCGTACAGCTTTGCTTGGATCGGAAATATAATCCGTATGAGAAAGCAGCTAATATTGAGCCGGTCTGGTTTATTGATTTCACGAAACACCTTGTTGAGTTGAATTGTAAAGCTTGGAAATATCGTTTCTCTCTCTCTTGTGCATGTCATAACTATTGGGCAAACACTAAATGTAGTAGTATTTTTATCTTCATTAATGTACGATATAAGGAAGCATTTGTTTTAAGGACGGCAAACACGTTTATGATTGAAGACATCCGGGAAAACTGCTAAGGTAAACAGGATGTTAGTTAAATGTTTTCTTGTACTTGTTTTAGTAAAGTTTTTTTTATTTTGACTGAGAAATCTCTTGTTGCCATAACGTGAATAATTTAAGCATATTTTTTTTATTACTTTTCATCTCTAAATATTTACACAGTGTTACATTTTTATTGTTGGCGCCATATAGCAGAAAGCGAGGGAACACGTTTTCAATTTGGTCAAAACGAGGTGGGTCATTTTTTTTTTAATTTAGGAATCAAAAGGGAATAAAAGCGTTTCAACGTATGCATTGCGGCATATCTGTGATAATTTGCATTCTGTAAACTCTTTATTGTTATGGCCTGTTATTAAGGACGCAAAAGGACGTCACAGGCGTCAATCAAGCCAGACTGGCTCACAATCTCGTAGAATCCGAATCTGATTAGATCTATTAGTTGTCAGATTTCGAATGGAACAGGTTTCAGCTGCATACATTCGGATCGTGAGATGTAACCGAATCTGTCAATTGGAAACTGCGTGAAACTTGTTTGTCAATAATTTAAATTCTTACCAGATATTATTTCCCCTTAAGCAGATGAAAATAGTGAAGCGATGAGATTTTTTACACCTTATAGCCGATTCATGACAACAGAAGTGAAACGCTTCAATGGTTCTTCAATAACGCATGGGTAGAACTTGACCTCTATATCGTTAGGTTAATACACATGTTTCATCCTGTCTTAAGAATAATCCATATGAACACGCATGGCAAATCTAATGACGAGTTTGACAGTTTGTTATCTGAGACACGCATCATAAGAGACACTCACAATGAATAAGCCATGCAGGGTTTTTAAGTGACCAGAAGAGACTATTCACTTAAAACACCCAAGAGACGTGTTCATTAACAGTTTCCATTTTGTCCATAATCTTATATCTGTATACTGTCTTCATAGCTTTTTATCTCCTCAACACCCCCTTATTGTTACGTTATGCATATCAAAAATGAGTTTCATACATAGAATGCATATAATTATATATGTTACACTTCGCTTGATAAATATATGTTAAAATGCATCTTATCGCACTGCAATAAAAAAAAAACATAAAGATATGTGACCAATGTGGAAAACAGGTTGTTTAACATTTTCGCTTTGCATTTGGCTTTCTCTTTGCTTCCAGCTTCCGCACGTTTGAAATACAGCATGCCAAAATGCGACGAAGTTCAAACTAATCATAATTTATTTTATTTATATATGGATTACAGGAACTGATTTAAGACAATTGGAACATTAAGATACATTTTAATGTTTAAAGCCGCGTGGACAGCCACTACAATCACAACTTTTTTTTTAACGTCAACCAAAAAAGTTACTTAAGTGTGTGGTTGGTGTGGAGCCTCCTTTGACCTGGTGCTCTCTGAGCTAAGGGGAATCATAAAGCTGATTTGTTGTGGTGCCCTGCCTGTGTATGTATGGTGGTGTCATCGATGTTGCCATCGTCATTTAGGGTGGTTTCCTCCACCGATGGGTCTGCCAGCGTCGTTAAGGGTGGTTTCCTCCGCCGACGGGGTTGCGTCGTGTATAGGGTGGTTTCCTCCACCGATGGGGCTGCCAGCGTCGTATAGGGTGGTTTCCTCCACCGATGGGGCTGTCAGCGTCGTATAGGGTGGTTTCCTCCATCGATGGGGCTGTCAGCGTCGTATAGGGTGGTTTCCTCCACCGATGGGGCTGTCAGCGTCGTATAGGGTGGTTTCCTCCACCGATGGGGCTGCCAGTGTCGTTTAGGGTGGTTTTCCCATCGATGGGATTGCCAGCGTTGTTTAGGGCGGTTTCCTCCGCCGATGGGGCTGCCAGCGTCGTTAAGGGTGGAATCTTCCACCGAAGGGACCGCCAGCGTCGTTTAGGGTGGTTTCCTCCACCGGTGGGGCTGCCAGCGTTGTTTAGGGTGGTTTCCTCCACCGAAGGGACTGCCAGCGTCGTTTGGGGTGATTTCCTCCACCGATGGGACTGGCACGCCGTCGTGTGAGTGAAATAAGCTTATTAGCACATAAATTGTATTGATATTTGTCATACGGCATTCATGCATACGGCCTTGTCAGGCAGAAGGTTGTGCGATAAAATACAATTCAATAGTGATAATGATATTTGAAAAAACAGAACAAGCATCTCATTTCAATTCAATATGAAAAAATAAAAGTAAATAAAAACAAATCTGTACAAGCTTTTCTGTTTTTATCGTGTTCACTTCATTTATTATTGTCAAGAATTGTACAAAATATCCATTTATTGAATAAATAAATAGAATAGTCCATACCTTTGAAATTTCATTGCATCTAACACGAACGTTGGAGAGGCGTTGTTGTTTGATTGTCAAAATTCTTAGACTACACAACACACGATTCACATAGGCACCCCAAATTAGTTTTTTTTTTTTAACAAATTCGGATTGCCTCGATTTAAACAGGTATTGTTAATAAATTAAAACTGTTATGTAGAAATTTATAAAACAGCAAATGGGTAGAAGGTTTAGAAGGAACCCAGAGAAATCCTTTCATTATTCAAATAGTAAAACAAAGCGATGAAATATGTGAAACATTTTGAATAAGACGCGGGGCTGATAACCGTTGACTTGGAGTACCGTCGGTACCTCAAAGCGTGACTCTTTTTTAAATTATTCTAAAACATTTACTTAACGTTCAAATCCGTTGGTTGAATTAACAAAAGGCCAAAAACGATGCTTCTTGACAAAAAATATCTACAACTCCTGTGATTCTGTGATAACATAAAGTGTGTAATTGTTGGATGCGTGCGTGAGTTTGATATAAGATTATTTGTTTGGTTGATTGTAGTTTTACGTCATTCTTATCAACCTGTCTTGTCGAAAACCTCAACACCAGCTACATGCATGCAGATAGACAACTTATTAAAAGGAAATATTAAAACGTTAATAGTAAATTAAATGGCTCAGCAATTAAGCTAGACATTTTAGCGTAAAAATTAACCAATTTTGTGACCAGCATAATACTTAAGCATAAATAAATTGATATATCAAAGGGAATAGATCCCATTCATTAAATACGTTGTGTGACGAGCCACTTGACACGTGCCAGAGTGATCGACTTCTAAACCATCAGAATCCAGTATGATATTAAGTATTATGGTACTAGGATAAGCGATGTCAGTGTGATTAAATCCAGTTTTAACATTATAGTTATAATATTAATTAGTATGGTAAGTCCTCCCCTAATAAAATCATTTATTGAAAAGCACTGTTCTATTTCCATTAAGCACATCTTTGTTATGGTTTACATTTGTTTGTCTTGTGTAGCACTTCGAAGTAAATTGCTCCAGAGGTTTTCACAACTTTTACACTCCGGTAAAAAATGAATTTCACTGCCAATTTTATTTCAGTTACACACTCTTAAATGACTATAACATATCTAACACCGATCGATATCTCAAAGAGTTTTTTTTTTATTGTGTCAAACTTTCGAGCTTTAATTAATTCTTTTTTATGCCTCTCTTGTCAAATATTTTTGCCTCTTGATTGTCGCTAATATTATTTGAACTATAACGTATGGCTTTTAAATTTCTTTGTTTAATCCGCCCAGGCGCCGTCAGACTTAATAGGAGATCGAACTTTGCAATGACTCACTAGTCATATCAGCCCATTCTCTTAATCAAATCCAGCTCATAAAAAGCGATCTTCGGGACTCATTTTTCGTGGTGGCTTGATTCATTTCACGGTGGTCCATTCAGTCAATAAATATGTAACATTAAGAGTTGAACCTAAAATATACATTTCATAATATTCCGCGTGCTTGTTTTCCATCAGTCGCCGTTACATGGAAATTGAAGTAAACTAGAAGTTGAAGTTAAATAGCTCTCAAATCATTACCAATGAACTTTCACTTCATGTCTCGATTTATTGTAGATGTTATGATCAAGTGGCCATTGATTCTGAGTACGCAATTTAAAGTATTTTAACGCTAAAATGTGTAGGACGTACAGGACGTGTAGGATGTAAGACATATTACGTGAAACTGTACTTCTGTTCACACCATATCCAGAGAAACATTTCATAATATTCCGCGTAATACTTAAATAGATACTGATTCATAATCACATGATTTATTTATGACATCTGTACTTGTTATAAAAAGCCATTAATTCACAAATTATTATCTATATTTTTTTGTATTTGAATTAACAAGCGACAAGCGGATAAACCGGATAGATCGCTTTCGAAGAATGTTGTCACCGGAATGAAATATAAGTGTCTAGGAGGAGGACGCTTCGACTTTACTGCGCCTTGTTTTTTTACAGAACACCTATGTCTTATCGATCTATGTGGGTTATGTTATGTCAATAATTCTGATTGAAGAGCGTCCGCTCAACACAATCAGCTCAAAATCTGTTGTTCTCATAAAAATGATTAATCCTTAATTTCAAGATTTTAAACACTGATCAATCCAACAATCATCATTACGATCGTGTGTGTTTTAGCACACATATAAACAAAAACAGTAGCTTCTGATTATATCATTTTGGCGATCTGAACCATGATTATATCTGACTATTTTTGCCCTGCACAGCATATATTAAACATAGATGTGGTGGAATATCTTTGCAATCTAGCATATGTTGTATTACAATTTAAGCAATCTTATCCTTAGTATCTAAACGGATTGACGATTTCTGACAAATAATTTGAATGAGTCTTACTAGGGGTCTGAAAACCTAAAGGAACATCCAAACATCTACAGAAATTTGATTGAATTGGCTAACATATATATGCTTTCATAGGTTTCCTTTGGACAATATAAGGATCTATTCATATTTTGTATCTGTATATATGATTTATCGGTTTTAATTATTCGATATCCCTGTGCAAGTGTAGAATGACTGCATTCCTGAAGATGACAAATAAATTTGATAATTATGACGTAAAACTGCAACCAACCAATCAAATAATCTTATATCAAAGTCACGTACGCATCCAACAATTACACACTTTCTGTTATCACAGAATCACAGGAGTTGTAGATATTTGAATGAACAAAATTAAGGTTTTCTGGGCCACTTGTCCTATATCCTGTATGCCAAACATGTCTTCTATTCAACATCTTTCACGTGTTTGTGGAGTTCAACATTCAGAGTCACAAAACGTTTTGTGTGAACTGTCAAATCTGAAGACTCTTCATTTAATAAAATATACGATTTAAAGGTTGAAGTAAAACTTGACAGATTTTCAAGTGATACATTTAATGTCTTACAGGTGGAAAAACAAAGCAATTTGTGCATGTTACACTATATTTCCTGTAAGAAGTCAGCCCTTCGGTTTCGCTTTCCACATCTTCGATAACGATTAGATGTTTTGTTTGAAACCATATTGGAAAAATGACTGTCTTCTAATCAGTTGTAGCGGGACACATTTCAACAACATTAAAGACTAATGTTAGTTATCTCACCTAAACAAACCCGCTTATAATTATATTACCATATCTTGTGACCTGTGATACGGTCTTGTAGTTTGTTATCGTAATACACGTACTTGTAGAGCAGTAGTTGTCTTGTTCTCTGTATCTGTAATATTGAATTACCATGTCACACGATTGACATGCACATGTTCTGTAATAAATTAATAATAAACTGTTAGGAGTTGACATTACTTTAGCTCGATTAAGCCGTCTCCAGCCTTCTATTTGCTCCACAAGAACACAAGGATCATGTGATAGTTAATAAACGGTTTCCAACAACTAGAATGGCAGTTGTGTGATACCCGCGTTACAATTGCTGATCACAGTAGATGAAGTGATCCGAACTGAGATTGATATCCAGCAAAATGGAAAGATAAGCTTTATGATTTGAAAACTGTCGTATTATCTCTGAAACTCTTGTTGATTCGATGAACTTTCTTGTCTTTCTTAATTCATCAGAAATGTGAGTTTCACACTTCACATAGTATTCAGTAATTTCCCAACAACATTATTATGGATTAACAACTTCTGCATTTATTAGGTGACAACGTATCTGTGTGGGTCCTTACCGAATATCAAGTAAATTTTCATTAAATAATTTGCATGGAAGAAACTGGACTGTGGTATCGGAGAAACTGACCGGGTAGATTTCACGTTATTGGGTTGTGTTATGGCGGCTGCTTCCTGTGGGAATACACCGCCGTCATATTAGTGAAATACCCTAGAGCATGACGTTAGACACCAATCAATTGTAAACAAATTATATTACACATTGGGGTTAGAAACAAATCCTTTATACCCGCGCTGAAATATCAAACGCTTTAGTTAAATGACATTATTTAAATTAGCAATAGTTTCTATGTAGTATTCAACAGTATTGTTATGTGTGTGTTATTTCAATGCCTAACTAAAACTGTGACATTTAAGCAACAGAACTTATATAATGGAGTCGTGGATTGTGCTTTATAACTACCAATATGTTACTGTGTTATTGTATATATAGTATTGATATTGAGAAAATATTGTGTCCAAGTAAACAGATTGAACTCGAAACATTCAAATTAACGCTCCAGAAAACAATTTGTTGAAAATCTAGTTTCAAAACGACTAACGGTCCACTTGAGATCATCAAAGGATTGTTGTGATGTTGAATAGTTGTTTTCATTAAGACTGATTAATATAATGTATATTAATTGTAATGTATCCGATCGTATCATAGGCCAACCAGGGACTGGTGTTCGGAAATGTCAGATGTGAGTCTACACGTCTACATACAATTAAAATGCATTGACGGATCGATAGAGGCTGTCCGAGTTGTTATCTTACTGCTTGTAACTGAGTCATTGTGCGTTAATTGTACATCCTGTCGTCTGTAAATCACGTTTATAATTGTGAAAGTATCAGTTTTCTGTCGTCGTTGTTGTGTGTTTCTAGCGATTAACAACCTTGTTTTTGTATTTATATAGTTATCTGCGTTATATGCTCTTTGGGTGGGATTATTACCCCCTACAAGTTAAGCGTCATATATTAAGTAATATTAAGTTGACTGGGGTGAAGGCATTGAGGATTCCGGCAGTTCTGCAGGGATGTTTTCTTTTCTATGTTGTGCCGTTATGTGGGCAGCAATCGAGCTATTCCCAAATACGTTGTATTCTTTAATCCGTCATGGATGACAAAATATATTTTTAAAATCCGATAGCTAGAAACCCTCGAAAAACTATTTAACTGTTCATGAAGATTTACATGCAGAACAGACAACAACCTAAATAATGATAAAGTACAAGGCAATTACGTGAAAACAGTGATCAGACAGGCCACGCGCACGCATGATGAGAAAATTGGGATGCAGAATTCCAACAGTAATGTCGACATATAATTTTGGTGGAAACTATGTTGGACAAAATTCAAACGCAAATTCTTATTTAATCCCTCGTTTAAAAAATAATTCCGGTGAGTTGGTGTTTCACACCACGCAGAAAGTCAACATATTAAGTGACTATTTCTCATCAGTAACCACTATTGATTAACGTTATCTGGTTTCGATTTTACGTTTCAATAGTGGTCATCGCCTTCGAAACACTTCAATTTTTGTCTCTGCTGAATTAGATGGGAAAAATGTTTATAAAGCTGTCGGTCCAGATGGAATTAGTTCTAAAGTTGTGCACGAGGAACGGTCAGTTATATCGAATCCACTTGCAAATTGTTCAACTATTCTTTGCAAATGTGCAGGTACCCTTCTGACTGGACAATTCCCAGTGTCACATCATATAGGCCTAGAAATCTGACAATCATGCACACCATGCAATTATCCACGTATTCTGTTTAAGTTGTTAAAGTTGTTTAAGTTTATAAGCGTATCAACTTTTAGTTTTGGTCCCTAGAAACACAGTTATAGATAGGGAAGCAAATAAGCCCTCAACAGGCCCTTTTCCCAATCTAAATTATACTATAAAGATCTTAACCCCAATATAACCTAATACACTGCCAAGCTTAGGAATGGTGTTTGTGATAAAAAAAAAAGCCCGTAACACAATTCATGCCAAACACCCTACCTTAGCATAAAAGTATTACTCCCATGGAATGTCTCGGAAGGATCAAGTTTTTCCAACGCGTCACCTCACGAAAAAGCAGCTCATTGACAAAGACGAACAAGAACCAAATTGTGTAACCTGTGACTGCGTGTACGACATCAGGCACATATGGGTTGCCGTTGTCAGGCAACAGTTCTACACAGTCACTTCTATGAAGAACTTGTTTGCTGGCGATGTTGTCATAAGGTACCTTAAGAACATCAGTATAACAAGATATATTTTTAATTATATCAAAATTGTGATTCTG
>JAVFBZ010200980.1:7910-58333 GCA_032466195.1 Katharina tunicata | reverse complement strand
TGTATGGGCATGACACAGGTAAAGTAGTCCCGAACAGTGCACGCTCTGAGTGTGTCTGTGAATAAAAATCGTAAATTAATTATCCACAAGATTAACAAATGATTACGCATATAGGTGTTTCTCGGTGCGTTATAAATATTTTTTTCATTACTTTTCATGACCGATTTTGACACATACATGTTCTGTGTTCAATGTTTTACTTTATGTACTCCATCCATCTGTTTCCGATTTAGTTCGATAATCTGAAATGTGCTTTTTCAGTTTAAGACGGCCAGATCTTGACTTTTGTCTGAAAATCATAGACCTTTAAAATTATGTAAATATGACAGCCCTTTGTGGAAATATGTGCTATCGCTTTAAGCGTACAAATTTACATAAACCTTGAAAAGCAAATTACATTACAGGTAAAAATATTACCAGAAAATGATGTCATAGTGCAATTGCATATATCAATCACGTGACGAGCCTCGCAGTCTTCCAAACAAACTTCTCTGCGCCGCCTTCTCCACTTGTCCATAACGCATTCCCCATATGGTGAAGGCAGGCCAATATGCTTGAAAAAGAAATAATGTTTACGGTTATCTCAGGTATTAATAGACGATTGTTGAGTGCCGTGACCATTGAACAATGAATTACACAAAACTGTACAATTACTTCAGGACTGTTCCATATACTTTTGTTTACTTAGGGGAGTTATTTTTATTACATTATGGAATAATATCCAACTAACGAAAATTGAGTAAAATGTTAAAATATCCCAGAACTTGCTCTTTTTTTTAATATATATTTTGTCTTTGAATCTATGCTATCGTTTCACTGGCCGGGTCTTATTCATTCTGCTGTTGGTTTAATAAAAAAAACTGATCGTGTTATCCCATAAATTATGGTTAGTTTTTTTATGAGCGGTATTTAATTCAAACTAAATGCACGCTCAATGTTGACACAAATTAACTCCATGTCGTGTCTCATTATTACAAGTCCTTGTCGAACCGGAAGTAGTTTACAGACGTATTGATATAGATTCTTCCTGGTTGGCTATAATTCCATATCCGTAGCTCGAGGCGCCTTGTATTGTTAATCACATAACCCGTGCAGTGTATCGAATCCGATGCCTAAGAACGTTACATGATACATTGAAAGAGGCCGGCCCTCTGAATAAATATTATTCCAGCCAGCTCATCTACATGAACGAGTTAAAGAGAAATTCATAAATTCTTTATAAAATAGAAGACACGAACAGCACTGTCAATAGTCTCCACGGTAATGTTTGCTTATGCATTACATGTGTTGAGAGTGGTCATAAAAGCCCTTCGGCTGCCTGATAGTGTCCATATAGCCATTTGAGGAATGGCCAGAGCCCTTGGACTGTCACGAAAAACGATCAATATTACTCGATGATATTTTTGCAATGATTTGAAAAGACTCTCAATAATAAAGACAAACGGATTGCAATATGTTTGATCACAATTTATAAAAGAGTGGACACTACATTGAACAAGGTAGCCTTCAAGTATTACAAGCTCTAAGTATATTTCCAAAGATGCACCCAACCATCTCTGAGATGTCGATGAATTAGAAACCAATGAGTCATCCCATATGCTAGATATAATCTTTCATAGATTCATAGATTTATATAGATAAAAACATTTCAGCGATACACTTTTTGTTAATTTGCTCGTGTTATTATTTTATAACTGTTACTGTTTGCAAGAGGAGTTCTTTAACACTGAATGGAATGTTGTCGGATATTCTGTCGAATGTAGAACCGCGCCGTGGCTCTGTGGTCTGAGGGTTTGATATGTTGAACACCTGTCGATGAACCACACAGGTAAATCCTAGAAGCTACCGGTGGCTACAGATATAGCGAGGTGTTTGAGCGAGGGTTCTTTTTGGTTTCCCACCAAACACCGCCTACATATTGACGTCATATGAGTGGAATATTTTAGTACGACGACCTTTAAACACCAAAAAACAAAATACACACGTCCAATGCATACCTAGCCGTGCGGTATTCGTCAATAAAGGCACTGCCCCCACCCCAATACTTTTGATTAGCAGGTTAATGATGTCGAATGATGGTAATATACACTTTGCAAAGCCGCCAATGAACAGGAATTGGGCGTTAATAAATAGCAGGGATCGCCATCAAAACAACATTGAATATATTTAAATACAACATAAATCAGCAACAAATTACTTATTTTCTAGTATATATGCTTCTATATATATAGTATATATATTTCTTTAAATCAAAGAAAACACAACCAATACAAATAATTCTCAGGAAAGACATCTCTGGATTTAGAAAATGTGGTAGTAAACACTATGGTTAATTCACATCTCAATATTACCTTCATTTTCTTGAGACCTATAGACGTATGTGTGCCCACGGCAGCGTTGACACCGTCCTGTGCCATCAGCGGTATTCTGCCGGGTTCGTGAACAGACACCCTTACTCCAACCGCTGATCGAGGCCCCAGCAAATACTCGTACTGCTCCACGTTAAAGACCATAGATAAACCCAGTGTGGAATCTGTTGAGAAAAATCCACTTAAATTGAAAATAAATAGTTAAAAATATATATGAAAGATATTTTACATACTTGAAGATAATGCGTGTGAATATGATAATAAACACTTTACGGTGCACAAATGTTACCATTCTAATATCAATTTCACATGAAAAACATTTTTATTTTATGAATTTATATAAGTTTGCTGTGAAGGTGGGCAATTCTATGTGCTGCATTGTACATACAATTCAGCAAGGAAATGTTATTATGTATATATCAGTTAGACAAAAATCAGAAATAAAACTGTATAACATATGGAAAACAACTGGACCAAACACGTCGATACACACATAAGCTTAAATTCTACCTGCCTCTTGCATTCACATCTAATTGACACTGTAAATGATTGCGTGATAGTGCGTAATTAGGTCTGAAGTGTTTATTATCATAATTAAGTATTAATACCTTCCTACTAATTAACACAAAACGCATTATTTCCCAATTCTGATTAACATAATTTGGCAATATTTCACAATTTTCATTAATACAGTTATACAAATTATCAAAATCTTTGTGAGACAATTTTGTAATATTCCGTATTAATTATCGGTGAAATTATCGTTGTATTATTTTTTTTATGAATGAATAAAAATGTCCACAGGTAGGCGGAGACGTTGTTACGGGAAGGAAATAAATAAATGCAATTAAAACACTCAATTAAATGTATACATTTGACCACACACATTCCGAAGACCAAAAGGGGATATGATAATAAATTCAGAACAAAGCGTGTAATATAAACATCGAAACTGTTTTTTTTCTGGAGTAAATCGTAATAGGTTAACTTTTGCGCTCTAGAGGGACCATCACTAAACTGTTTAAGAGTCGGTAGTTTTTCAAGGGCCAATGTACCGATGTATAGGCTCGAATCCACTTGTCGCTCTCAGAGGAAAAAATAAGTTTTCCGATGGCTGCGGAGATCGCTTGGTGGATTTAACACGGTTTCTTCAATTTTTTCCACTATTCACTGGCAATGCAAAGTCGTCACGTAAAATTAAGTTAAATATCCTTTGGTGTGACGTTTAACCCAATCAAACATTAAGTGAAAATGTAGGTTTTAGAAGATGGTTTTGTAGGCCAATTTTCTGAATTATGGGTAATTTGGCAGATTCTCTTTTCAAATGAAGTCTGAAATACTACATCTTAATCCCACTATTTTATGACTAATTTATGGTACAGATCCCTGTACATCTAGCGGAAACACCTTCTCCTATTCTCACTTACTTATTCGTTATACTGTGAAGTAGGGAGAGATCAGTTACAATTTGTTAGCTACTTGAACTTTATAGATGAAATCTGAGAAAAATCTAAGCCAATGTATCGGGGTGGTGATGTTACAAGACGCTGAACACACGTGGCGCATAACAACAAGATGTCATCGGCGGTGAGGTATGGGGTAAAAAAGACAGCCCGGGCGACAAGTTGATCTGGCTTCACGCGTAACGAATACAGAAGAGACTGGGCATTGATTAGCTGTCAGCGGTCCAGCAAGCCGCTTAGTGCCGTCTTGTATAAATTGCTGTCATTAGATACAGCAGATGTTTGCCGGCCTAATCCGCCTGTCGATAAAAGAATTCTCACCACTTTCTAACAGTGTTTCACAGATTGCTCCTTCAGACCTTCTTCTGTTCAAAACACAACTTTATTAATTTTCCGAACGAGAAAGGAATTCACAAGAAGCTGATGCATGTTAACCATTAAGTTTTTCTGTATTTCTTTTTAAATAAATCGAAGACAAAATCATGCTAAGAATTTATATTGTTTCGGAGGCTCCGTTCTATACTTAACGGATAATTTAACCGACCAGTTTACTTTATTGACCAAAGCTCATGGCACACTGTGTCTGAGTAGGTTATATTTATGTGGCAGAAGATAAGAATCTTAATAATTTTCAGCCAATCATCAAACTCCGACTGACTTTCAAGTTGTTTGCTGAACAGAAAGATTATAACGATTGTACACAACAATGGCCAGCCGTAATCCCAAAGTACTGTCAATCAAGTGAACTTACCTATACGTTAACATTCTGACATAGATGTAAAGATAGATACATTGAAATATGCAAACCAACGTTCTGCTCTCTTCCGTCTCGACAACAGTAGTCCGCTGAAGTTAGTTCCCAGTTCCTTATTCACTTGGAGTTAACTCCTAGTTCCCATTTGATTTACGGCAATACGAAATAATATGCAAGACAATCGACTGACAACATGGCGCCCATCTTTTAAATATCTACTTTGGCATAAATTTTCACCCAAAATTTCGTTCGGGGCTCCTTTTCCCTAAAGCCATTATTGGTGTATTTATGCGAATAGAGAACCAACTTCAGCCAAATAAGGAACTTGGAACTAACTTCAGATACTGGGAATTGGGAGCTAACTTCAAATGAATAAGTAACTGGGAAATAGGGGCCAAGTTCAGTTGGCTGAACTAACTTTAGCTGAATAGGGAACTGGGACCTAACTTCAAATAAAGTACTGCGAACCAACTTCAGCCGACTTTAAACGTGCGATTAAAAAGTACGACACTTTTTTTTCATTGCGTAATATATAACGTAGACATTACCACGACACTCTGTCTCACTGTCAAACACACGACTTACAGCTGTTGCCAATCTACAAAATTAGCATTTATTAAACTTCGCGGACACGTCCGGGACAGAAATACTATCTTATTTCATTGCATATATTCCACTTGTATGATATTTAATGTCACATTGAGCAATTAATCTGAGTACCCATAATTTCTCTCAATTAATTTGCTTCCATTTTCAAAAGATGCAGTATTCTTTCATTTTATTGTCAATGTTTAATACCCACCTACATCACCATATTACTTAGTAAATCCCAAGACCCTTGCGTATAAAACCATTAAACTCTTAATTTTACGACACTTCCAATGCAAATGAGTATCGCTATGATTTATTATCGTCTTTTAATATCTGATATACAATATGGCTGATTTTAATGCATCCGTAAATTATTCAAACACGTGGAAAACTTCAAATAAATGTCAACTTGTTTCGATGGAAAATATCTTAAAGCTTAATGTCTTGGAATCGACTCAATAAGCACTTAGTTCACATACCGTGATATTTTCTTTACAATGGGCTCATAAATAATTCGTGCATATTGAACAGCTACAAACTACATAGTTAAATAAATGTTAGAGGCACAAGCTCATTTCATAGCGCCATCTCACAATATGAGTTGACCGTAACTTAAATAATAGCATTACTTCAAAGCTTGCGATGATTTAAAACTCAATGATAAATATTAAGCAATATAGAATTGGTACCTCATAAAAGTCCTATTTCGCCTCGAACACATTCTCTGATAAACAAAAGTATTTCTCCAACAATTGTGTCGTAACATATTTATATGAAAGTGAATATCATATTAATTTTGCTACAAGGCCTCAAACTGTTTTTTTTTTTTTTTTTTTAGTTTACCACCTTTAATTTGTGTTTGAAAGTATAAATAATCAAGGACCTGTATGACAATTTATTTGACACTTGAAAATCAACGGTCGATTTTTTTTACATACTTTGTGCAAATATGAGACTGATTTCTCGCCACAACATATTTAATCTTTTCCTTTGGATGGTTTATGTACATTGTTTTACTCTAATTTTGACTTTTGTTTGTTTGTAGAGTGGTTCATATGCTGTATTTTGAACTAACGTACCTGCTTTGAGAGTTTTCCTCTTTGTGGATTTAGGTTTGAACGTGAAGCAATTACCCAGGTCTGTAGTCACCATGTTAAAGTCACTCAATTCACAGACATCGTTGTTTAACGTACAGCTGAGAGAAAACAGACACAGAAACAAAAATATTTAATATGAACAGTCAGCAAGCACAACATCAGTTTTAAAAACATTCAAAACATTTACGACGAAACCTTTGATACATATCTTGAAACGTATCTTGACAGTTATGCAGGAATATGTTGTTACAATAGAATAAAGGGTATCTACAAATTTGGTTTAGGACATGTATGTTTTTCACACGGTGATGAAGGTTATGAAGCAGTGATACAAAGGCGGTATCAGGCAAAATTCAATGCCGAGGAAACGCCCTCTTTGTGTGGAGCGGGTGTTCAATACGGCGGAAGCCTCCAGTGCCCTGGTGCTGTTTTATGTAAGGGGCATCAGGAAGCTGATTTATTGTGGTGTAATGTTTTTCATCTTGTAGATGTACTGTGGTGTGTTCATTGCTGCCAGCATCGTTTCTGGTGGTTTCGTTCACCCATTGGGCTGACACGTCAATAACATTAAGAACGGCTGAAAAGGCCAATCAAACAAACAATCTTTGCCCATGACAAATTTCGAACATAGCCGATGGCGTACTAAAACTAGCACAGTGTCCTTAGCCGATGAGATCCCGGGGACAGAATACAGCTTTTGTAGCAAATGGTTTCTATCGTTGAGACAGCTATCAGACATTGGTATACGTCAAATACAGATGATATAGATCACGTACAAGTCACCTATGGTGGATATATTTGAACATATAGCCTTCTGTTTTATCCTATACCTTAATTTTATGTATGTCTTCAGAAAACAAATACGTGCATTCGGATGTATTATTAACATTGGTGAAACAAGTTGGAAGATTTCAATACTAATTCATATAATTGTTAAATTCGGCATTAACAAAATAGATACCTCTTCCTAAACTTAACTGTAAGGACCAGCTGAAAAAAAACATGTACAGATATCCTTTTCAGATACGAACTCTTAAAAATCTTTATTTCGTACTTTTTCTTCGATACGAAACGTTATCATGCGTTTATTCCCGACTCGCCGAGACATTTTAACGGTCAAACCGTTAACATGTGGACAGTTTGTTTCTCTTACCTATGTATGAAGTCTGTTTTTCTGTGGGAGACCTCGTCCATGAAATCCACATAGGGTAATTTAGAAGAAAATGTCTGGTATAGCTTTGACGTATCACGGGGTATGGATATGTCATCGTGTAATGTTTTATGGATATCTTGAAATAGACCTTTCTCTACGGTTCGAGTCAATCTGCAAAGACAAATATGTAAGCTTTCATTCGATCACAGTTTTGCTTGTTCATATTGACATTTCTCCAAAATATATGATACAGAACTTAAAAAGATTATAAATGATTTTGAAATTTCGCGCATCTGTAATTAAAGATTAAATTTTCTTATGCGTAGATAATTTCTGTATTTACTGTATTTGAAGATAATTCACGGTGGGGTAATTGATACATAGTATTCTATAAAGCCTGGCAAAATAAACTAACAACTAACAAAATGTATTTATTAAAACAATATCTATACGCGGCTTCCCATTCCTAAATGTTTTTAAAATATTCACGAATGTAACCTTCTGTGCCGCGTCCTATTTCATTTTGTGATCCAATTCGGTTTATTTAAAGAGCCCATGTATTCACCTTTTAACAGAACTCAGAACTTGTATCAGAACTTAATCCTCTCGAGTTATATGATGCACACAAATGTGCAATATTAATGAACGTATTATTTCTGAATATGACAATGTTTCATAACGCCGTCAAAAAACTTAACTTGATTACATATTCATAGAATTTTGTGATTTTAGAGGATTATGCTATATATAGCTGTCTTTGTCAAATACCTAGTCAGATGCAATGCAATTTCAGAAATAATAATTGTCGTGTACAATATATTTTATGGTTCTTTTACGAGCGCACGATTGCCTTGTGTGATTGTATAGGCACCACATAGCGAATAATGAGCAGTGGATGGACAATCCCTGTTGACACTCTCCTGCCGCCTTCCAACATAAACATCAATGTTTTTGATTATCAAGAGGACTCGCCTGCTTTTATTTCTGGCTATCTCAAAATCGAAAATTGAATAATTTATGAAGAGTCTCCTTTGCTTATCCTGTTCAAAGACGGATAACATATATCCCCATCTCGTGGCCCATCTGGTCTCAACGCCAAACTCACTAAGACGGATTTAAGAGACATTTTCTGAGAAGTAATATTGCTTTATGAAAGTTGATACATTCCTCTATTCACCATGTTTTAAACGTCTTAAAACTGCCTTTTGATTTCGTCGACGGTGCGATTTATTGGTTGAGGCTTTGCTTTACACTTAATGTTATATGAGGGTCGGATTATTTCGAAAGGTTATTGTATTCTGGAAATACTTCTCTTTATCTCTGTTGAAAGGAACGCCAGAGTTTCTGCCACGAAAGCAAGTATTTCCGCATGCTAGTGTATTATTAATGTATTGGTGAATCAAGTAAATATGTTAATGTTGGAAAGGAAAATATGAAAGGTTTAAATATGTTTCGAATATTGTTTGATTTACAAGTGAACGAATTAAATACTTGATAAACTGCAGTATTTCCATCTGACTTTAAAGAAAGATTTTGCTCTGAAATCATTTAATGTTTGTTTTTTTGCGAATTTTAAGCTGGGAGAAGAACATTAACTTTTTAAACGGAATTGTACAACACATATTGAGAAGTGGATTGAAAGTATTAGTCGTTATGTAGACATACTCAATCTTGAATCGCCTCAGTAAGTGTAACATTCTTCGGTAATTACTACATATGGATGGTCGAATAAATTGGTACAGTACGAATTCAGACCAAAGGAAAGCTTACAAAGACACCCAGAGTTCTGTCCTGAGGATGTAAATATTAGGAATATATCAACATTTCATGAAGCACTATTAACTTTTTTTTGTAAATTCTTGATATTATATTTCAAATGTTGCATCAAACCAAATAAATCAATTCAAAATGTGTTAAATCTTTTATGTTAAAAGTTTAACAATTTTACAACTCCGGATATAAGAAATTTACTCACGTCACCGTTCACTACCATTTCCCAAGACACTGTGAAGATTTGTATTCAATAAAACGCATTAGATAATATGTAAAAAAGCTTTGAGCTATTCGTACCTATTTATACATCCGGGATGTATTTTAAGAATCACCAAATCTCAACGAAACTTTTAAATACATTCCCTTGTGTTCTGTTAGAAAAAAAACTATCGCAAACTTGCCTAATTTTTAGGTTCGTGTTGTAAATGAAAATTAGACGTTTGTAATTCCAGGGGGACATAACTCTGTGTTTGTAACAAGGGAGGGCAATTGCTTTGTGTGAGTTTGGTGCTGTTAATCATATTCGCGCCTCGAAGCGACAATACTGGGTCATTACAGAGATCAAACCCACTGAGACCATCGAACAAAACTAAGTCCCATAACTCTGGATACTTAGTCGGGATTCCACGATTGCATTATTTACAGTAGGCTACCTATGCAGAGTATTCCAATTCCAAATCAAAGTTTGACAACCTTGCAGTCGGACGTCAGCACACTGCCGTCTTATTTGAATTTAATCCACGAACTCCCATCCAAAGTGTAGAGAATCAAACTTAAATCCAGCGACAGTGACATTTCCTTTAATTCAATCATGGATATTGTTTGATGCCGCTTGATTCTATGTGTGGAACACTTTTCTGGAATACTTAATGTCAGTGTCTGTCGTTCTGCAATCTTTTCTTTGTCAAATTCATTCCCCGTTCAGACGGATCCACCTCCTCTGAGACCCACTTTGAAAACATCAAGCTTATGCTTGTTTTAAAAGATGGGTGAAATCTCTTTTGGTCTGTCACTGAAATGTGTGGAGGATCAGGCCATAATGGAATATGTCGAGGTGCTTATCTTTTCACTGGTTTTCAGCGCAGTCCGCGCTATCCACAGTCATCTGACAGACCTTAACACTTGGTAACCGTAAAAAATATTCCGGGTTTTTTAATGATTCATTTTTTGATCTCTGCTATTTTAAAAAAGCTTAACAACTTTCTTTCGATTTATATCCTGAGAACTATGTGTGATTGAAGCGAATCCCAAAAGACAAAGACGTTAGAATTTTGAATCGAGTATGATTTTTGGAATAAGAAACAGAACAAGAAGTCGATGCGTTCTAAATAGACATTAACCGTTCAGAATTCTGCCTTGGTAGCTCTTGAAGGCAAGGCGACCGCAATAAATTTCGACGCTGTCATCTTTAGTAGTCATGAACTATTTCTTCAACTCAGAATCAAATATATACATATATACGGAGCAAGTTTACAAATACTAGAAACGAACATGTTATGAAGAGAAAGACCGCAAGATCTATATCACCATTTCTATGTGAGAATGGACACCCTGTCTAGATCTTTCCAAAGATTGATTGAGTGCCCTTGGACACCATTGGTTCTGCCAATATCGGACTGGTAACATAATGTTCCCCCATGTTGTACGAGTGGAAAGTCCCTTCAGACAAGCTTCCGGCTTTTGTTTTATAGACCGTGGAAAGGCAGTCATTTGCACAAATTCATGTTGTTTTAACAAGGTTCTAAATATTAGCTGAAATTAGGGTGTCGTGCATTAGCCTATTTGAAGCCGTAGTTTCATTTGATGGATCGCCTACTTGAGATTTACTGCTGTCACCCGGCAGTCGCTAATTCTACTTATTAATTTCCACTCGGGAGAAGACAAACCTTTAACAGTACTGAGAAAAGCTACACGTCTAATTACATCACCACTGGAGATCGAAATGATCATGTTAGACGACACCCACTGTGCTAATACCTGCATCTAACTTGTAACCACATTTCACTATAAAAATTAGCTTCATGCTCTTTCATTTTATCATTTCCTTAACAACATTTTGAGGTGAAATTTTGTATAGCTATTAAGGTTTTAGGTCAATCCATCGATTCGCATTGTCAGGAAATGTAATGGGTAAAATACATACACATAAAGGTGTTATTATGTAACATACATACACATAAAGGTGTTATTATGTAAAATATATACACATAAAGGTGTTATTATGTAACATACATACACATAAAGGTGTTTTTATATAAAATACATACACATAAAGGTGTTATTAGTTTATCTTGAGACGACAATTCGGAATAACGTTACTGCTTTGTCTAATCTTTACAAATATCACCCAGAAAACAAAGTGTGTTCTCTTTAGGCCACCATCAATGTGACTAACAAACGAAATTCCCTGGTGATTTGTATACCATATAAGGGCTCGTTAGGGTAAATCCATAAACGTTGTTGCTTCTGCTGTTTGTGGCACCTAGAACGGAAACAAGACAGATTCCCTGGCGATTGGTTGAAGAGACTGATCTTTTTCCTGCTTTATCGCATTACACAGAACGGAATTCCAATAACGGTGCATTAGCATTACAAGAGAGAGAGCTAAGTGCTTACTTGATTGTGGATTCAGCTGAACATGGTGAATAGCGCATGCCCTGGGCCATGACAAGTCACAATCACATATTATACTCAACTTCTTGATCGCCAACCAAATTTATTCCAGCATTAAGCATTCTCCAATATTTCTATTATCACTTAAGCTTTTAGTGGGGAAACACAACTCGGTACAGATAAAAAAGGCATTGTTCGCTATTATTAAAAATGGCCTCTCTGAAAGGAGTAATGATATATTACATTAATATGGGTGCAATACTAGATGACGGATGGCCGACTCATCTAGGGTTCCAACATCTAATTCGCTTGAATGGGTTAAAATCGACCTTTTGTCATCTCCAATATTTCATCGTATTTCGCCTTGGCTCCGCCCTCCGCACGATGCTTTCTTATTTACTGTTACATTCGGCTATAAAGCTTTTTCCTTTCCGTTGCTAACAGAAAAGCGAAAGCGAGTTTATCTTAACAATTCTCTTTGGGCATTCTTAAACACAAAAAAGAGGAATTTACTGATCATTTATTAGCAGTAAATAGGAATATGATTCTTTCTACAAATCAAAAAGTTATCTGCGTAGCATTTCTTTGAAAGGCATTTGTATAGTTTGGATGCGTTGTCAACGTCGAACAAGAATATGACGTGTTACACTCAGCATTCGTTACCAATTTCTATTAACCTACGGATAAGGGGATCAATACGTAAATCTTAATGAATATCAAGCGCGAGGAAAATTTCTTAATTTATGCAAAATACCATCTTCGCTAACAAAGAATTTTATTCCGAGCTACTCTATATTACTACTCTATATTGTAATGGAATAAACTCTTAGTAAGCGAAGATGATAAAATACGTATCATAGGCCTACTGAATTATTTTGTTACACCTAAAAGGTTAATAACATGTGTTTGACGACAAAAGTATTTTAAATGTATGATTTAGTGTATTGAGACATAGCTTTATGTGCTATGGTCACTTGGGATTTGCTGGAATCTTACATGGCCGATTTCTCAAATCTGTTTCTAAAATGAACAACTTAAAATTCCATTTTACTCTTATTGGTAAAAAAATATATTTGCCATTTGCTATTGCTATTCCCGTAAGGAAATATATATACATATACTAGTATGAGAATGTATATGTATGAGAATATTTAAAAAAATAGTTGGAAATTATGTAATCCATTTCTTTTTTTCCAGAAATTGCTTATTGAAAAAACAGCCCAGCAACCCAAAGCAAACGAAATTATGGAATAAGTAGGCCACGCTTATTATTTGAATGGCTATGTGGATAACATCAATAGTTGCCATACCGAAATCAATGCTGTGTATGAGTACCATCTTAACCATAGATCATGCACACCAAAAACTGGTTGACAATAGACGCTTAAAATAAATTGATTTGGAAGATAAATGCGATGACAACGTGCTGGCTTGTAGGGTCAGATTCCCTGCGCTTGTTATTACACCCTCTATCATTTTGGAATAAGACCTGTCATCTCGGCTGACTGGGTCTTCGCAGAGTCTTGAGTCGGTCTTAGCACATATTTGTCTTCTGATCAATCTCCCTATATTTTATACGTGTCGCAGGTAATGTGTGGAAGACGAGCTGCCATGAATTGCGGGGGTCAGATACACAGAATATAGAAGGGTCACCGGGTTGCCCTATCGACACGACCAATAGATGTTATGATAGCAGACAATAGGTTTGTTGTAGGCATTGAACGAATAACTGTTCTATACGTCCGGGCATTCGTATAGTGTTCTTAAAGTTAAAGGCCTCAGACATTATGATGATGGGAAGGTTATTTTCCTTAACTTTAAGAGTTTAATATGAACCATATAGAGAAAGGCAGAAAGCATGTTGGTTTAGTCGATTAAGTTGTAGTAAATTGCTTGTGTCACACTTGCATCGGTGTCTCTTAAAAAACAGTCTTACATAATCGTCGATTAGAACACCAATGTCACCATATATATTATGCCGAAATATGTTGTTGTGCATACATGTATATATATCATTGAACTTATTTGGAGAGTGTCTAGAAATGAAACCTAAAACGATTCAGGTTCTAAAGTTTCATGTATATATATAGTCGATATTTCTCCAATGGTTAACCCTGATACATTTTGACTTATATCGGTTATGTCACAGAATGAGATTTCTGCAGTTATAGCGCTAATCAAACAGAATCTGTTATTAAAGTACCATTGCAGAGACATTTACGATTGGGGCTTGCTTCCTGGCCGTGGGGTCTTCTGGTTGCCCTATAAATTATTCTGTTTTACAAGCGAGTCGTGGCAACTGGTCGGCGGTGAATTGGAACGCGGATACGGAGTGACAGCCAATAATTTCATCGCGCCAAACTTCGCACTTGATTAATCCCAATACTGTACACACTCCACTACCCTCGTCATCGCGATCGTGTTGGTTTTTCCACTCAAATGTCCCGGGAAATACACATCCTGTTTTTAGAAGGGTATCTCGCTCCGATATTAATTTTAAACAAAGGTAGTTGGCCAGAGTCCTTCGCTCCTCACGTTTAGTTAACGTTATTCAAAATGCGCACTATGTGTCATACACATATGGTTCTGTAACGTTCCATGGGAGACTATTTTCAGAAGTTAAGATGACACACTGATTCACGAATGGGAAGTTTGCATTACTATCTGGGTGTCCAAAGTTCTTTGAAATTGTCCCAGCCAGCGTTCATTCCAATAGCACATTCAACAAACCTGTTCTCGAATTGGGCTAAACAAAATGGGGACGCACTATATATGCCACTTAGTTATATTTTTGTTTTGTTTATTTTACGTGTATGTTTACTTTAAACCAAAGTCATGAGAATAATTGCAAAAAATGCAGTTTATAGATTGGACGCCATTCTAAGCATAAACCCCTTTGTCGACTTAGAATATAACAGTTTGATGGCTCAAGAGAAATCGCGGACTGTTTACGTGTTGTTTTCTCTTGTTCTTTGAACATACACATAGACAAGGATAAACATTTTGGGACAGCCATTAACCATTATGCGTATGTCCGTTGTTGCAGTTCTGGTGCTCTTTTCAATCATCCACCCAGAATAAAAATGTCCCACAAATTAAAGACCTTTTACATTGAAGATAATTTTTAGTGGTATGGTGGCTTAGAGGAAAATAAATCAGATTAGAAAGCGGTTATACAAAGCATCAGTAGTTTCCCCCCATTACCATTTTTCGATATTTATATTTTTCTTTGAGATTAGTGAGAACTGAGTATAGTTTTCTAAGTGTCGGAAGAGTTCACAGTATCCATTGTTCTGGTCCTTTTGATTGTAGCCGAGATTATGTTGTGGTTGTAATCTGTATAAAATCTTCAAAGCGTTACGATATAATTAATTTTGCACAAATTATTCAATTTGCAATTCTGTTTAAGCAATGTTTTTTTGTTTCGAGCTACGAATTGTAATATACAATGCAAAGCTAATATAATAGCAAATTCGACAATTTTCGACAATGGTATCAGATTCTGCTTTCCTACATTTGATCCGCATTTCTTTAAATTTATTTGGTAAAAAAGGATTCCAGACCTCTGGAATGGAAATATTGTCAGCCAGAAATCTAGATAAGCAGGTTCTAGGATGTGTGCAGCCTATGGCAAATATCAGCGATCAAATAATCCAGGCAGAATTAATTAGCCGATTTCTTAAAGATGTTCAGGTGGTTGAGACACCTGCTGTTCCGTCTTCGCGTGTCAGTTATGTTTATGTGTTTCTATTGAATGTATCGAGAAGCGGCGTTGTTATTCCAGTACATTATCCTCCGTTTCCCATTTAAGTTTCATATTTTAACCTGATACAAAGCAGAGCAGGTGTTGAACATGCGAACTCCCTCGAACATCTTGGTTTCAACGAGCAGGAAAAAGCCAAGATTTGCGAAGATAAATTCGCAGCAGCTTTGTAATTTCTCGGGTTTCCAGGGAGTGAAAAATAGACCCCATACCCATTTATGTCCATTTAACGACACCATGATGTCAGCGAGCGACAACTGACAACATGCAGATGGCAAAAACCAATGGAAACAAATTGAATCTTGAACTTTTCTCTTTGGTGACGTAAATCATGTTGGTAAATTGAGCCGTGCTTTATCTTCTTTATTACGCAGCTAATAAAATAAGGTTCATCTTTTCCTAGTGTTAAAAAAAATATTTCAAGTTTTGTTCTTTAGAACATGAAAATCCAATACAAGAAAGAAATAATCTCCAATAACGATTTTCCATAATTTATAATACCAAGGATATTGCAAAAATGCAATAAAAATGAAATTTATTTCATCTTTTGTAATTGGCGTGCAAGATGTACATTGTTACTCACATATTATAAACGTGTGGAATCGCCAAGACGTCACAATGTAGATAGCAATGCTGCTGATGACGATAATAATAATAATAATAATAATAATAATAATAATAATTAATTAAAACTTGTGTAAACCGACACTTTAGTGGATGGAGAAAATTTGTCGCTTTAGACAAGATTTCGATTTTCACAAGTTGACAACAAAGAAAATATAGAAAGCGACCCAAGCAACAAGGTGGATTTACACAAAATGTCGATATAGTCAGGTGTCGGATTAGACAAGTTGTAATGTATCATAATTAGACCTACCTGAATTTGTTGAGATTACATATGGTTACATCAGGGAATTGAAGGCTTTCTAAATGATCCACATCTATGTCGGTACTAGTTGGGTGGCTCAGATATAACAACACACGGTCCCTCAGTTGATAGACAAACAGACACAGGCAACATAGAAATAAAATCACCAAAAAACTCCTGAAAGTAAACAATGGAAAAAGCGTATGTAAATATGGGTGATAATTTAGTACATTTTAAAAAGGTAAACATTGCATAATTTACAGAAAAATCTACGACACTTGCAGTGCAGAATCTAAATGTTATATGATAGGTCTTTTGGCAAAATAGAGCTTATGTGGATTTATAATACTGAAGCCAATTTAAAGGTACTATACCGCAGAATTTCGGCCAAAAATCGACTGAAACGAATTAAACCTGGTTTTCTACATTTTTCTAGTATGTCCCAAAGTATAAGCTTTCAGAAGATACCAACCTCGATAATGTGCGATATGCCGTATTGAAATAACAATAAAGTTTGTAAAGTCTATAATGCGACCCGCATTACGATGTATAATGTATGCACGAGGGTTAATGAGCCCTGCCTTATACGGAGGTGGTTTCGTGACTCGGGTAACTCCGTGAATACATTATCACAAGTGCTACAGCTGATCAAAGGTCGAGTGGCTGCTGGGCCCGCCTCACTGACCTAATGTAGGTCAGTGGCTCGCCTTGGCGTTGAAAATTCACGAGGAAGATGGCCGCGAAAAGTCATTTGTGCATATCCAAGAAACTCGTCAAAATACTGCTTTTTTTTTTACAACTAGTGTGAATCAGTTTCATGATTATAAAAGTGTTTGGATTTCACGAAACTATGATAAAGCTTCATACTGAAATTCTGTGGTATAGTACCTTTAAATATAACCTCAAGCCTATTCGGAGTGTTAATAAAACTCTGCAAAGACGTCCATCCAATCACAGGTTGTCCAAATGTTGCGATAATAATGCTGGTTTTGGGTGGCACGGTATATATACGAAAGAATCACATACAAATCAAGAATTCAAGTGTTTAAAATTTACTTTCCGATAATCGGATATCACAATGTACATGTACAATTACTGATCATTAAAAGTGTTTATAAGGCATATTAATGTAGGTATAAAGAAAAGATGTCACCCAAGGGGTAAAACACACGAATAAGCAGTTTACTAATACCGGGAATTTTACACAACTACCAAAGAAAATCCCGTTTTAGGGAAATTTTCCAAAAAGTACAAAAACAAGTTTTGCGACAACAACACTCTTTTAATGGGCCAGAAAATATTGTAACAATGAGCTTAAATTGCACTTTAGTTCGATTTAAAAGATGGTTGGCAACTTCCTCTTGCTGGTGGCGAGTTGTAGTCGTTTGTCACATCATCGACACGACTGTTGCTGCATGCTATATAGCAAAATAGTTTAATTGTATTTAAGTACAACTTCGTTACATCTTATGTTACCAAAATATTATATTAATAGTCATAAATATACTGGTAAATGACTTAAATCACCATTTTTACGTCCTTTTAGACGATTAAATTGCTTCACATACACAGAAAACACACGAGGCGTTCAATCTATGTATAACGATCTATGTATAGCTTAAAGTCGCCGAAAATATTTATTTACTAACAACACGAGCGACGCTATTCGAATAAAGTATCCCGAGCCCAAACATTATTGCAGACGATATTCGACAAGGCCCCATGATTGAAATACAGAAAGTGTTATAGACACAACCTTACAGTAAACTGAACAGTATATATCAAGGTATACTGACATTTCAGAAGCATAAAACATAACATTTCAGAAGCCTGGAGTATAATGGCCACTGAGTGTACCTTGTTATGTGAAGGTAAATTCTAACTCGATGAATTAGCAATAAATCGAAGCAAATAAACCCATAAATATAACAGAAACATACATTGTAGCAGACTGACCCGGTAAATTTACGGAAAGCTAAGTTCATTATAACTTCAATAAAGCAAGAATATTTTCCGTGAAAACCATAGTATTCTGATTCCCGAAAAATTGACTATGTACCGGAATATACCATCATTGAACACCATTCACCAAAATGTACCGACAATGAATAAACCAGGCACCGGAATATACCAACATTGAATAAACCATGCACCAGAATATACCGATAATGAATAAACCAGGCACCGGAATATACCAACATGTAATAAACCATGCATTAGAATATACCGACCATGAATAAACCAGGCACCGGAATATACCAACATGTAATAAACCATGCATTAGAATATACCGACATTGAATAAACCATGCACCAGAATATACCGACACTGAATAAACCATGCACCAGAATATACCAACATTTAATAAACCATGCACCGGAATATACCGATAATGAATAAACCAGGCACCGAAATATACCAACATGTAATAAACCATGCATTAGAATATACCGACAATGAATAAACCAGGCACCGGAATATACCAACATGTAATAAACCATGCATTAGAATATACCGACATTGAATAAACCATGCACCAGAATATACCGACACTGAATAAACCATGCACCAGAATATACCAACATTTAATAAACCATGCACCGGAATATACCGATAATGAATAAACCAGGCACCGAAATATACCAACATGTAAAAAAACATGCATTAGAATATACCGTCGTAAAATAAAACAGGCAACATAATATACCAACATTTAATAAACCATGCACCAGAATATACCGACAATGAATAAACCAGACAAAGGTTTTCTGTGAAGGAAAGTAAAAACTACTGAATCTTTTGACCCTTTATTACATGTTTACAACTCTTTCATGCATTATACATTTAAGTAATATTGTTTATTCCTTTCTTTAATGGTAGAAGGAAACAAAGTTTTGAATCGGTTTTGTAACCAATCAGGGAATCGAGGTTCCAAAATTATACCCTTTGAAAATATTTTACGTGAATATTTTCCTGGCACACGTTAATATTGATACATTTCATAGTCATATTTTTTGTCGAGGAATGTAAAGTGGGTCGGGATGTTATATTGATTGATGTAGAATGGGTACTAAAGTTATGGGATAACTTTTCAGCTGTTATCTGTAATATTCAGTATGGATGGTGCGAATAAAAAATACGTGTAATGCGATGAAGCAAATGAGTGTTAACTAACTAAATATGGTATGGATTCCTGTATGTGACCAAAGCTTGCATCAGGGAAGCCTAATTACAGACAAATTCACAACAGAAATCAATGGATACTGAGAATTCAACATCTGGGAATGTATTGTGTATAGCCCTTCCAATAGGGACAGCGACAAGGGTTCGCAAACTGATCGTCTCGTGTGCTAAGATAATCCTTTTGAAAAGCCCTTCTGGAAACAATGACTGTTCTTTCTATAAAAGAACGGGTCGATGGGCGCTCGGCTCAAGAGTTCCTTTACGCATTGTCGTGCCAGTCGCCGGTTATGTGAGCTCAACACCAAAAACAGCACAATATTCACACGGCTACGTTAGAAATCGTTATACTGAGCTCAATGGTAGAGTTCAAAGGAAACCATCTCCAGCTAGATTAAGGCAAACTGACTAAACAAATGCTCTTACCTGAGGGAAACTAAATTAATTAACACAGGTAAACGCTATCTTTTTCAAATGCTCCATAAACCCGATTACATCAATCAACGTACAGCCTGTAATAAGTAATCCCACTTATGCTTTCATGTGCACACGTAATTAGTGGTCAAAACACGAGGTTATTCATTATATCGCGATATCGAAGAAACTAAGTGCCTCTTGTTATATAAATATTAAAATTCTTCATTATTCTGAGTACTTATATCAGCTTATACATTAATTTATACGATAGATGCTAAATGATTGGCCTGAACCATTTAGTATGCTACCTCAAGGTCGTTTTGATAAGGTTTTATCGGAAATTAATAATTGTTTCTGGTAAATGCAATATGCACATTTTAGCATATACATGTTGATATATGCCTGTGGATACTAGACGCTTTAATTGAATTGTCTGTGGCGGATTTTAAGGCACAAAGATAACTTGACTCACTAGTGCTAATTGGTCTGAATACTTTCCACATGTATACGAAGTTCTAAGTAGACCATATCCACTGAAATCTGTCTTTTCAGAGAGGCTTGAGCAGGCTTTTAGATTTTAGACCCATTGTACCCCTGCACGAAGCGGAGGGGGGTGTACACTGGATTCAGTTTGTCCGTCTGCTCGTCCGCACGTAATTAAACTTGGTATTTCTGTTCCATGTGACAAGACATAGTTTGGGATTGGGTTTCATCTATGTCCGCCTGCAGGTGGCTCCACCTAGTGGCTAAGTCTAAATTTGGTTTTCGGGTATTAACTTGAAAAACTCCGATCGGATTATTATCAACCTTGGTAGGCCTATTGGTGTTCCATGTTACAATATATGTAGCTTGGGTTTCTGTTTCGTATATGTCCACCCTTGCACGGGGTAGGAGTTGAGGAGGGGTAGACTAGCCTCTGGGTACAGTTCTAGTCATTATCAATAGTTATAAACACATCGGATGCATGTCCTCTTCTATTACTGAAAGTGATTACATTATAGTTCATATTGACCTTGACCTGACCACTAAATTCCTATCTATTATTTATTGGTTTATGAAGAGTATTTTTTAGTAACTTCGGTCAAAATTTCGACCTTTTTCAGATACCGTGCTACCAAACAAACAGAAAAACGGAAAATTGTAAATATCCTGCTGTATCAACATGGTAAACGTCATATTGGCATTCAGGATAAAAGTGCTCAGTTTGATGTAATATTAATAAATCTTCATAGATGGAGAACTTCCTGAGAGGGCTCAAAATGGAAGATGAGCAATCACACGTCATGTATTATTTATTATTAATATTCAGCGATGTCATGTTCAATCTCATCAACCCCTCATCCATATGGAAGTGCAGTTGACCGAAAACTCGTGACGTTCCTGTTGTAAAATCCGGCTCAAGGCTTTTTGACAGGATCTAAATGGTAGCTGAGTTATCCTATCCTAGAGCCTGCTATACAAGACTATCCACTCGAAAACCTAACACTCCTCAAGCAGCTCCGCATTTCTTATGAATAATTTAATTCAATTCCTGTGAAATACCTCCAATTTATTGATTCGGCGTCATTAAATATGGGTGCTGTGCTGCTGAACGGACTTAACCCTGTCCCATGGGAAACTTGGAAAACAGACAAAATATGGCAAGGCTTTGGGCAATGGAGGGAGACTGATCCAAATGAGAGATCGCAGAGAGACTGTTTTCTTCATGTGCAGAGTCCCGTGGAGGCGAATGAGCCGTTACTTAATGACACATGGGCAACTGTCACGACCTCTTTCCAGGCGTAGAAGACAAGGTTCGAGCAATCAACCTAGATACTCATTTATGTGGACAGACCTACATCATTAACACGATTCTAACAAAGAGAGAGAGAAAAATGTCTCTGACGTAACTCAATAAAAGCAGAAGGCGTAGGATTCCATAATTGGTAGAATGTTTCGTAGATTTTTATTTATCTAACTTAAATTTTCGATTTTAACATTTCTTACTGCTATATTAAGCCAGACTCGTCCAAATATTTAAGAAAGTACTGTACAAGATTGAATCCGACATTAACATTGTCTTCGTATTGTCTACTAAGCTGTATGTATAACCTTACGTATTTACATAAAAATCTATATGGCTAGATATGATAGGACTTCCATCTGAATTTCTCTATTGGTTTGTATGGATCACAATACCAGCCAGGAAAGACGGTTCAATAGATCGCCCGGCTGTAATTGATCACGTCTAAGCCAATATTGCTTTTAGCAGACCAAGTTTTCGAAGAGAGAAAGCTTGAGATAAACCATATGTGATCATATCCCGAGCAAGTAATGAATCATTCACTAGGTCCTCCGTTCTAATTTGTATATTAAATTACCCAACTGGCGTAATTGTCTGACTTTTTTTTTTTATCAGCAACAAAATTTTCGACAGTACCAATAGAAAGAGAAAAGGGCATCAGAACCTGAATTTGAAAACGCTGTGTAAAATAATTCAATGAAAACACTACGAAATTTACATGATTAAACTTTACAATATCGTACCTGCAAATCGTATTTGAAACGCTACCAGGCTCTTTTTCCGGTGTAATGTTCGTACTTTCCATTACAAATCTTAACTTTCGGTGAAGATGCAGGTGTTATTACCATGCCTTATGGACATACATTTATGATCACTTTTCACACTAATTGTTTATTTCGTTGTTAATAGTTAAATAGTTTTAAATTATACATGTTACTTTGGGCATAATGGCGTTGATGTTTGGCCTACATGGAGTCAGTGAGGCATTCTGAGTATGGCCATGAAAAATAAATGATTTTTGCCAACAACAAAAAAGATAGGGTTAATCAATGTATTTCTTTGACATTTATTTAAAGTATTAACTTTTATTTTTATTCCCCAAATATGTAAACTTAGTTATGTTTGGCATCGTCATCCGGGGAGTTAGACTGTCGTAAACTTGCGTTAGACAGACCAGTGAAACATCTGTAGCATGAGCACGGTTGACGGTGTGATCAGTCTGGATTAGATTAATGCGCCACGATGATGTATGAGATGGAGCAGAGTGAATTGTAGGAAAGCCCGAGGTCAACAGTAAGAGAAACACTGCCTGCGATAAATTGGCAAGGGGACTTCGTGCCTTGTTTTACTAATCGACCCACAAATTACCCCTACCACTTGCCTCTTCTCGGGGGAACTAAATTGGGCTGTTTGGATTGAATTCCCCAGCTGCCCGACAAATGTATCATGTCGACAAAGACAATAGAACTGAATAGTGGGTATGTATGTTTAGAGGACCGTTCCTATTTCCTAGTCAGAATAGCGAGTGAAAAGAACACGGGAATTCTGTTAGTCTCCCTTTGTCTTATTGATTCCTTGGTCAATTAATGGCAACTCTTCGCAATACTCTATAACAAAAAGGTCCTTCAACTGACAGCGGTAAATGAGTTTTCCAGAGATAAAAACGGCTCCTCTATTATGTCCATTTTATTGGAAAATTGTCAAAGCACAATGCTATACTGAGTAGAACACTTAGTTTACCGACAGTATTACTTAACAACAATGTGTTTTTAGACTTGTACACACACCACAATCGTCCGTTAACAGATGTGACATTGGAAGTCCAAGAGAGAAAAGTTTATACATTCAAACGTAGATTCTCTGTTCAAACAGATATGAATATCATTCAATGTAAAGATATTCATTTCTTTTATCAATTAGCCCACTTTGTACTGTCCTGTTTCATCGATTCTGTACGACAACAGTAGAGGTAATTCCAACGAATGGCCCTAGATTTCAAAGTAATATAGGTTATTTTAGATCGAAGATTTTCGTAACAAACTGTTTATGAGTAGTTTGCATGCGAGATAAAATCTTGTTTATGATGTTCATCAAACGAGAACAGATGCTGGACGAAGCGAAGCATGCTTTAAGTAGAACACAACTTCGTGTTTCTGACAAAAGAAGGCTGTCAGTTCGGGCTGCAGCCGTCAACCCACGGGTATAAAGTTAGAGAACCTCTAGCTTAGGGAGATGACGTGACGAGTGCACAGAATGAAAACAGAGATTCTTATTGCTTTCTAACACAGGAATACTAAAGACCGTTCGCCGGAAGAGCAAAACACCCTCTTTCCGAAACTACTGAATAATAGATAATTCGTGCTCAACTGCTGGCACTAAAGCCTACCTCTTAGGGTATAACGTGATTTGAGGGAATCAGCGGTCCATTTCGCCGCACTCTGTCTGGAAATTCAATCTGTCCTTAACATAGCGCACTTTCTGTGTGAAAACCTGATCTAATCAAGAAATCTTTGGCTCGTTCATTAACCCAAACCAACGAGGTCGGCTACAATAGAGCTTTCCATTGACTTTAACTTCAACGATAATGGCGCTAATTTACCCGCGCGTTATGTAGGAATTGTAGCACATGTTGGAATCCATGGAAACTACATGACCCCCAGGGTGCACAATAACTATCTACTAATTTCTTAAAGGTTTCTTGTTGTTCAGTCAGCCATATAATTTCTTTATTATAAAGCAGACGACATCGTTATACAAGGTCATTGCTAATCACTTGGGGCCAGTTTTACAAAGCCTAGGCGACGTTTCGAACTCTCAGTTGTCGTGACGACACAATACCTTCAACACTGTGCGTTATAGTAACTGAGTGTGCGTAAATTTGCGAAGGCTTTGTGAAACCGGCCCCAGGGGGTATTTTAATAAAACTTCGTACGAAAAATTTTCATCGTAAATGACGTCATCCTGGGTTAAACTTCCATAAGGTGACGTCATTTACGACAAGAATTTTTGGTACGAAGTTTTAAGAAACTATCCCTTGGTCACATGCACACATTAACCTTGAGACATCAACCAAGAACAGGATTTGTAAGGCGGAATTTTTGAAAGGTTTACATGTTTCTAATTTCGCACTGCATTGTCAGAACATTGCCTTTTTTTAGCTATTCAATTTGTTTAAGTTTGTCCTCTCTCTTTAAGATATTTTGTCCGAAGATGTTTTCAACGTTTAACCGCATGTCGTGCAAAGAAGTATGGAAATAAATTACGAGAGGTTTACGTGGGACGTTCATTTTGTAAAAAAAGAACTGTTAAAAACACGTGATTGATGATAATTCAGTCAAAGAGACCATAATCTGTACACTGACGGGAGCTTTTGATCTCCAGTAAAACTCATGGCGACTAGAAAAATAATTAGGACTGTCATATGAGCCGACACTGGAAATCAATATTAAGCCAATTATGGGTTTATCACTCATACCGAACATGCCTATGAATCCTGCCTCAAAGATCGTCCTCTTGTGCTTTTGTTCAATAACAAATACGCCCTTTGACTATTCCCTGTAACTGGCTAGCTGGCATTGATGAGCTTTTGACGACACGGTCTCGCCATACCCAGCTTCAGTTCACCCTGGCCTAGATCATTGTTTCCGTATAAAGACTTCGATAATCCATAGATAATGAGAGGGGAATTAGATAGGAGAATATTAACAAGGCTATTTAAATCAATGAGCGATTACTCTCCGACCGAGCAAATTATAGTCAAAGCTTTCCAGCACACTGGGTGGTTGATAAAATTCGTTTAACTATATGTCAAAATGAAAATGCATATACGCAGCATGTCTGAATAAAAAATATATACACTTCCAAACACATACAAATGTGTTTACATAGAAGGTCTAGATGGGCATTGTAACCTGTATGCCACGGACAACATGACCCTAACAGTGTTGAAGCATTCACTAATTTTCACTTTTTGAAATTCCATGAAGACACTGACTGTTTGTGTATTCAGATGTATAACGAAATAATTACACACACACACACCCACACATATAAAGACTGAATATAGAAAATATACAAAAACTTAAGTGAATAGGTTAACAACATTTTCCTAATGGTCCAAGATTCTTTCGACGGTAAATCTTTTTTAACGCGTGAATGTTTCAATAATATTTATGCAATTTAACTTTTCAAGAATGTTTTGTCTAAAATATTAGTAATAATTACCCGGCGATAATTCATTTAGAACCGTGTTGTCAATGCTCTTGACGTTTATTAAACTTCGCGTCAGACACATCACATCTCTTCTTCAATTCCTTAATACTTTTAGACAGAAAGCAGTGTTTGCGCGTGGAAGTTCATGAAGAGAATATAGTCTCGACCTCGCGAGAACGGAAGAAAGTACGGGAGTCTTGACGTGACATCCTGGCACAGCCTACAATCTTCCTTGTAATAGGAGGTACCCAGTGTGTAGCTCCATTATCTGCCAAACATGTCGAGGAAACTATAGAGATGCGTTCGATAAAATTAGCCTTGGAACTCTGAAACAATCTTTAAATTGATAGATCATTCGTAATGCTACTCGGAACATCGGCTGAAACGGCAGAGAAAATTACCTGTTACCATGGTTTTCGTTTGTTTTGTTTTTAGAAGTGAAACTAACAATGAAACAATATGAATTTAACCTTCATTAACTGCGTTATGCTTCTTTAATTTGGATTCACAGCGAGTATAGTTTTTTCTCGACTTCAATAATGGCAATGGATTAATATGGGTAATTTTAAACGGATGCAATTTGAACTTTCTCGGATTTTGATTCAATGAAATTAAGGAAACTTTTGCAAAAAGTAGGTTCTAGATTAATGTGATTTTCAAACAAAACCATGTCTGGGTGCACACATTGTTTGTCTTCTCACAACACAAAAGTTTGGACAATGCCTCCACTCGCCTTTTCAGCTCATTCGCGAATGTGTTCATTTACAAAGCGCCTTTCCGCTGATCAAGTTATCAAGTCGAATGAACCTAGGAATTCAATTGGTTGTGTCTCTTTGTCAAGTCAGACATTTGACTGGGTCACCTCTTCCTCCTGAGATAGCCTCCTATTCTCACTCTTATAACAGGCCTTCCTTAAGATTTCTAAACATGTTCGAGGAATATTTCCTTAGTGACTAAAGGAAGATCGACTAGGCCGTAATATCCAGCCAATTAGGATCTTCCTAGCTGCCTAGATTTATCAAAGCTTTGGGGACTGTTTCGCCAACGGGTATCCGAAAAGCGTGTTTATATTACCCCGGAAAAGTCCAATCTAACCGGCTGTTGAGAGCCTACTGCTTTCAATAACAAAACTTCAAGAATAAAGCTTTGCTAAAAATGAAAATTAATACCCAGGATTTCTTTATTGTCATTTTCTTCAAACTGGCCATTTAAGTTGTGTAATATTACGCCATGACACTTGAGGTGTTAATGTTTGGATTGGTCCAAATTATTTTCGTTAAATGAACCCTGCTATATAATTTTGGTTTATATATGCGAGTGGTTAGCTGGAGCTTTCTGTGCTCTGGTAATCTCTGAACTTAAAGCAGATTCATAGCAGAGTCCTGTTTTGTGTCCTGCAATTGTCCCCTATTATCAGTCTTGTCTTCAGTAACGTCTAGAGTGGATTCCTTCACACGCCCCATATGAGTAAAAGAACCACGACTTAAAACCGCAATCCAATAACCAAAGTTCTTTATTTATCCCTCAAGCGCCGAGAGAATTGTTCAATTTCATCCTTACGATGTCAACAATTCTAATGTTCAATAATTATCCATACAATCGTGGAAGACATCAACCGCAGATAAATATAACAGGAACCATGTGGCTTTTACGATGACAAATCTATACCTATAAACTTTATAACCATCTGTGTTTCTTCGACGGGATATTATTTCAGAGGAACGCAATAAATGGGATTTAAGATTGTTTAATACCATATCCAAATGTCACATTTTTGATACATCGTTTAGTCCCGATAGGTATTTAAGGGTAATCTGGGATTACATTAATTCCGTTTGATGTATTACCATTATTCATTTTAGACAGGCCTGTGTACGTTGAATACTGCGAAAATACATTGTCTCTCGCCTGAATGAATTTCTTGCATAGGGGGACTTGTCTCGATGCGATATAATCTAATCATACACGGTACAAATTGATGCAGCCAGACGTAAGACTATTGAGTTGATGGCCATTTCGGGATTCATATAAAGATGGCTGTTTCAAAAGCTGATAGTTCTTGATGATCATTGAACATTCATCATTCTGTCGATGGTGCTAACACACCTTCCCGGGTAACACAAGAAAAGCCATTCCAACCATTTAATACATCAATTCATTTCCTACTAGACACTGACCTGTTTAGAGGTGCCGTTGAAATTAGAGTAGGACATAAGAGATAACACTGGGACAGAGTGGTGACCAATACGTCCTTCTCCTCTAAGCGATAACCCCACACGACCGGCGTCTCGTTTGGAGAAACTATTTGCTAAATTGCGTGTCTTTATTGTTGTAGAAACACTTAGGCTCTTATTGCTTTTCCTTAGCGAGATATAATAGCCCATCCAGAGATTGTTTATGCGCCATATGAATACCATTATTGAAACTAAATTTCTTAGACCCCAGTGGTACAATGTATCACAGAAAGAAAATAGAGACCCTATATAACATGATCATAGTTTTGGTAAACTTCCCAGAATGGATATACTCTAACCAAGTGCTTTCATTGGGACGTAAAGTAGATGGCTCTTAAAGTATTGAATGCATGCAGGCTACGTCAGATGTTCTGGCTATGTTTAAATTGTGCTACCTTCTACACGACTGTGTCAAGAAAGCTGTATAAAAATAACAACACTCCTTTGTAGCAAGAAGTTTTGTAGACTGCAATAGATTTATTTGGCCTCACCTTTCTTGAAACTCGTAGCTGAAATACAAATCCAAATCTGTTTAAAACCCTTGACTTTTTCATTGATATTGTTCATCAATCTGCTTAATTACGACAAGCATTATTCATCCACGAAACAACAATACCACAACGTTTGGAAATACGACTGAGAATAAGAAAGCACATCTTAAAACCTCCGAATTTCTAAGCAATGTTCCGTTTGTTTAATGTTTGTGGTTCAATGCAATATTTGTTCTGTGACACTGTGAATCTATGTAGTGAATTAGTTGATTGATGAAACATCGTAACAGTGGTAATTTTAGTTGAAGAGGATCCGGACTTAATCACATCTCGTGGAGGAGATCTTGTGCTGCGGCATTCTCCAATTCAATTACCAGAATTCTGCTCTCCTGTGCAATTGCAACAAACTAGCCCCGGCACGTCCTTGCTAATCATTTATTACAACTAAGAGGCTAGCTGGAGATGACTGTTCGCCTTCTCTATACGTCTGTCATCAATGTACGAGTTCTACTGCATTAAAGCTTACATATTTGATTTGATGTCATACTCTTGCCTTGAAGTAGCTGTGCGTTCCAGAGATTTTCCACTATTGAGGGATGGAAACGTAATTGCTTCATATTTATATGAAAGGCAGGGTTGCCTTGCTTATTCACATTGGTGGGTCGGGCTGTCGGTCGCGCGGGCGGGTAAATTTTCCGCCCAATATTTTGATTGTACGATTCTTCTCCAACTTACTCTGGGCACAAGTATTACTGTTCTGAAACTTTAATGGTCGATTTGATTCCGCTCAATATTTGCCTAAATGTTGTCCGATTTGTTCAAAGCTGGGCAGTGGCTACAACCTTGGACATTCTAATTGGTGCATTTGTTTCCGCTCAATACATTGTGTATATATCGTCCGATTCTTGCTAAGATTGCATTATATTGGAACATAATATTCAATATTTGTTATGGGTACATTTTTCTGGTCAATCAAATGAAGACCCAATAAATAATCTATCATAGGCATTAGGCAGACTGTGAAAACAATTCCTGAATTAAGTCAAAATGATAAATTCAAATGTTGAGCCTCTGTGTAAATTGTGATATAGATATACATTTATGTATCACCTAGTAGAATGACGATACTAAATCCTGAATACTCTGTTTGAATAAACAAAAAGACTTTTTGGACTTAGTTTATAGAATTTGTTTTTGTGGAATCGGTCCCTTGTATCAGTTCACTTGGTGCAAACTATTGTTGACATGTGTATTATGGTCAGGTGGTATAGTACGGATAATTGTGTACAGGCGTATTATGTTCAGGTCGTGTAGTACTGATAATTGTGTACAGACGTTTTATGTTCAGGTCGTGTAGTACTGATAATTGTGTACAGGCGTTTTATGTTCAGGTCGTATAGTACTGATAGATGTGTACAGGCGTATTATGGCCAGGTCAAATAGTACTGATAGTTGTGTACAGGCGTATTATGGTCAGATCATATAGTACTGATAACTGTGGAGGGGCCTATTATGGCCAGGTCATGAAGCACTAGTTTGGTTACAGTTGGAGCTGAACCTTTACTGTTCTTACAGTCTAGTATGTGGCTTGATAATAAACGCCAGCTAATCTTAACCTGAATTACCTCATGTGTACATTAATTTGCCCTTTATCTACTCTAATCTGCGTAATCTGATTATGTTTCATTGGATTAACATGTATGTAAGTATATGCGTGATCAATTTATTAAAGTATACCACAGTAATGCCAATATTGACAATAAAATAACCCTTCAATCTGGCTGTACAGATCTGTTTTATACCTGAACATTCAGCTTACTACTGATTTTATGATTGACCTGCTTTTCACATTGACATGCATTCTGATGTTAATGACCTGGGTTCCAGTGCAAACGCCACAAAGCAGAGACTGTTACCTCCTTAGTCTAGAATTGTACGTAATCGTCCGGAAGGAAGCCAAATTAGTCTTCGGTTAACTTATTTAGTTGTGGAGACAAATCCCGAGAGTCTTAATCAGCTTTTGCAAATGTAGAGTTAGACTTACTCTAGTTTGGACAATGGTGATTTTTTGTGTTAACGGATTAATCAACACACGTAAGAAATACAGGTTTGGTTAACCTATTCTGCATGAAACGTTAAATAAATCAAGTCATCGCCGTGCATATCAAACGTTGTCCAAAGCTTCTATTTATTTGATTATTTTGAATATTCAGTATCTGTTTTACTGTGTGTTTTCTCGAAGTGTTGCAAATGATGATAAAAATCTTACACCGATTTTGCCTAAGCTTAAGCACTAGAGAATAGCAACAAAAGGTTACAATTATCCTGCTTATTATGACGTATGGCGTCATCGGTTTCTTTGTCAACACTGAGATGTAATATATGAACACATCATGGAATGTGCATGCGTTCAGAAAAAGAAATAATTAAACAAATGTTGTCCGCGTTTTCATATTTTGCCCTCTAGCTACTTTTTGCATATTGACTAGATTGCTCTTTCAATAAACGAGCGAAGACACGGTTTGATTGATTCTAGCGATACTCCCCACACCAATAGCTTAAATATTTGCTTTTCATATTGCATCCGAAGGGCAACAGCTCTTCTATAGTTGTACGCCTGTCTGGTTCAATGTTGTGAGATAGTATCACGCCTGATATGAAGAGGGATTACCTGACAGCATCAGAATATTATGTGACAAAAAGAACAGGAGAGCCAGCAAAGAGGTAAAACTGTTAATTAATTTATAAGAGCCTTCCAGAGAGAATAAATACGGCTAAGTAAGTATATACGCCACATTAACCATTAACATCTCCGCTGGCTACATGCACTCATAATGAGACAGATTGGAGAATATTATTAACTTATTACCCATATTTCATTGGCCTTTCAGTTTACATTACGTAAACATGACCAGACAAATCAAATTTATTACAATGCTCGCTTATTCATGTTCTGACATACAAATACATGTTTGTTTTTAAATTTGTCTGTGTCTTATTCTTTATGTACAATTATTTACACATGGCCTGAAATAAATCTACCCTTTTTGTGTAGTTGCGGAATCGACCACGGAGATTTAATTAAACATGAAATAATTTGATTGTCGTTCTTTGCGAGTATTGACGTAATATGGAGATAAATCAAAAGTTTATTAAAAAATGATACATGGAGAAGACAGTCATCTAATCAGGCCATTGTACTTTTCCAGGAGACAGTCAGAGACGCGGATTACTTCACACTTGGCCCTGTCGGCTGTTCACACATTGTTATCCATTTCGCGTATTATCATTAATGTTTAAAACAAATCTGTGTAGTTTGAGAGGGGAAATGTGCTTATGGAAATTTACAAATGGGATTACCATGCTACTTGGCACGCCACTCGAAGGCAGGTGGTAAGCCAGACAGGGCGGCCAAACCGAGCACTTGATTATCAGAACAGATGGAGATTCCCGGGGCGAAAAATCAATGTAGACTGGCATCAGCATAAAAATTTGTAATAACAGAATAACTGATGTTTCTTTATGCGAGGGAACGTATCGCACGATTTCAATACCCCTCGAAAAGCAACTTCAAACGTAGCGAATATCTTAATCCTAGAAGCTAAGGCAGCTAGCGAAATGTCAATATTTGATTGACAATGTAGGATATCAATCAGGGCTATTGGGATCATCTTGTCGGGGAATAGCGTTTGGCGTTAATAGCAGAAGAGAAACTGCAGCAGAGATACATCAGTTCCATATCGTGGTAAAATGCCTTATCAGTTGTCCCGGTGTCTCTGTCCGACTGGATCTCATATCCCGCCAAGGCTTCCTCTCTATCAATCCACAATCTTGATATGATAAGAGCCGAGGCACAGGGGTTAAAAACTAAAGCTGACGAAAGAATTTTAGGCCAGTCCAGGTCGATATTAAAGATTCGTCTATTCTAATTCCTACTGACATCCCCGCTGACTTATCCACACAAATCCTTTAAGAATAACGAGAGAGTCGGAAGCCATTTAGAATTGTCAGGAGAAAGCCTTATATGGAGATGGTCCACCAGGACTCGTCCCATGGCTATCATCCAGTTCAGGAACAAGAGCATATAGGAAGTTTGTCCGGAGTACACATAGCATCGCATCCATAAGTAAGCGGATAAAATTAAATTCCTGTCTCCGTTTGACTGAAGGTCGGGGTCTTAGTTAGACATTGGTGGTCACGCTCGGGTCTCGAACGGTTATGCAGAACAATTTCCAAAGTCCGGCCTGCTGTTCTCGTCCGCACCCTAAATAAAGCATCCCTTCAATAAAGACAAATTTATTTCGAAGATTGCAAAATGGATCAGACAAATTTCTCCAATCTCCCCCACAATGGGACAGTGTCTATGCATTTAATTAGTTTTGAAGGCAATTTAACCCCAAGTATCAGTTTGAAGATGAAGTCAGATAACGAGAAGTCTATAAATCTCGCCAACCCTCGTTTTATGAGATCGTTAGGTAAAGAAGCTGCTTGATGAAACCCGAATCTTCGCGCCATTTGCTTTCAACATTAAAAATAATGCTTCGGTTGTTGGTCAAAAGTCCTTTTTACTTTTAAGTATAAACAGAACTGTATATGTTCTGCTTAAAAACAACCCACATTTATTCCGCAGTGCACTATTTCTAAGGTAGCCCCAGTCGGCTGTAAGAACACAAAGTTTATTGATTGCTCTTTAAGGCGAAATGAGATTTATGTTCATTTGCATACATTACTCACATATTCAAAATAACAGAGAGTTTCCAAATCAGCTAATCCTCTACAGTAACGCCTAAGCAACCCAGTTATTAAGGGTGCTAGAAACATCTAATAAGATTATGATTAATTTGAATCTACCACAAACAGAACACCAATGGATCGGCTACATAAATGGAAATCAATATTGGGAAATGTCAATAGATGCAAAACATTGCATTTTAAGTCTTGTATTTTACAACAACAAAAAATAAATCAACAGTAAATAACTCTAACTTTGCCAGACTGGTCTAGGATAGTTTCGATAACAACTTAAACGTTGTTGATTTTTCAGATCGTATAAGCAGACGTCCTTTAAGTGTTGTTTTGAATTTGCTGCGTCTTATCACCATAACCTCCTATGCTAACATCGAATTTGACAAGAACGTACGAGACCAACTAGATTTAGTCGACCTGATGCATTTTTACAAATGAAATTTTCTTGTGGAACAAGAGTCAAGGCCAAGTCAATTTGACGTGGCGTTTCGGGTACCTCTTGTCGGTGCAATAGGAGAGTCTAGTGGCGTTAATGGTGAAGTAATGGCGGCTGTATCTGACAGGCCGGACTCTACCGTAACTACGGAAACACGCATCAGAGACGATGGGACTCTTACTTTAGAGGGGATATGACAAACGCATCGCTTTTCCAATTTATCAGCGTTGGAAGAAAGCAATTTTCCCAGATGACCTTTGGCCCCTGCTCACCGGAGATCGCCCGGTGGCGTTCTGGATATAGAGCTGAACAAATCCCTCGTGTTTTTAATTGCGCAAATCTCCACGTGCTTAAATTGCCAGGAGGCTTTTACGACTAGTCTCGTTTTATATCCCTTCGTGAATGCCAGCGAACATCTAAAATATTTATCAAGACAGATTTTGTGGCCGTAATTTACTGTCCCTCTTTCCGGCAGAACTATTTGATAATCAATAACCAGACTAGACACCTTCAACTATACAAGACTATCGTCCGAATTTGACACGAGTCTCTAACGTGACTGCTGTTTTACAATGGCCTGGTAAATTATTTAAGAAAACTAGAATTGTTTGTAAAAATTCTTATCAGACATTTTTATTGATGGTGTTTTCAAGACTCGAGTAAACAGACTTTAAAATATAGTATGTCTAAAAAAAATATATAGACTTATATGATTCTGTTGTTTGTACAAATGTGTAGTTTTACCAGATTTAATTTGCTGTATTGACATTACACATTGAACGTTCACAGTGCTTGTTTTTTCACTTTCTCGATTCACAGATTTATCCGGAGAGCTAAGTCTTCTCCAGCTAGCTTTCTAAGATTGGGAAGTGTTTGAACTTGGTTAGTAAACTCCTTATTCCCCTCTTCAGCGGGATTAGGCGGCCAGTAATTACAGAGTTTCGTGCAATAATCTTATATGCATTTCTGCTTATTGTCGAAACCTGTGCCATGTCAATCAAAGATTTTGTCGCGGATAAAAAGAGTTTCCATTACTGGCTGTATTGTTGTGTCCGGGAAACAATCCTCGGTTCGGAGTAGTATGCAGAGGAAGGAAGAGATGTCATAAACCAACGGGAGATTCGCTAGCGATTTTCTCTCATGTATCGGGATAATCAAATGCCAGGCGCTCTTTGCAAAGAGGTTGAGCAAATGGTTCGATTTTTGTCGAGCTTTGTGTTGTTAATGTGTAGGATTTGTGAAGGTATATGGAGTCTTTGTGCTAACAACTCGCGACTACACGGCACGCCGGCAATCCGATTAAACTCGGCTACAATTTATCTATTGATGTGCAGCACAAATTGTCGATTTTCTATATTTCCTTAATAATTTATATCCCGGATGACATTCGTGCAGGTACAATAGACATAGTTAGCCTAGATCGTGTTGTAAGAGCCACACACAAGCCGGCCTCCTTTGTTAGCCACTTTGTGATATCGAAGGCCTACCTTTCCAGCTCTCGTCATTCACTATACAGCCTAATAAAGCTTCAATGGTATAGATCAACGTGGAGCTGGTGGTTAATTCTGGATGCGCTCTTGTCTATTGTCAACTAGGACTGAATTAGCTCGAGCAAAAACTCCATATCATAACGCTAGGAAAAGAGTTTTTAAATAATGGTAGGCATGCTGGTGGCTTTAATGATTTGATAACAAGCCCGCCATGATTCATGCTATAGCCAGCTTTGTTCAACTCCCGTTCCTTTGCTTTAAGAGAAACAAGAAATGAAGCTCGAATCCCCTTGATGTTCTTTTCGGCTATTTACCAGCAGGACATTAATTCCTTGCTAGACACGTGTCCCATAATAGAACCTCCAGGCTTTTTTGCCGGTCAAGTTAAAAAGTATCGTGCGTTGTAGCAAATTATCTAACAAATTGGCCATAGCTACATTTCCTCAAATCTGCAGAAGCAACAGACAGTTAGATGAACAATCATTGCACACAAACAACACAGGAATAGCTTCATTCCCTTAAATCAAAACTAAACTACCCCAGTCTCATTTCCTAACAACAACAAGGGGTTCAAAACGTGTGGATATATGATCTCCCCACACAATTAAAGTAGTGATATCATATTCTTCGCGTGATAGTACAACGATACATACGAATGTAATTTCCGTAAACCCAACACCAGCTTGTTTAAATGCATATAACGCCTGAACAGATGTTTTCAGAGAATCTGTTGCAATTGTGTATAGCTTAAATACACATTGTATCCTGTATAACTTCGATACACACGACTATTCGAATATATCTTAGATTGTTCGGTGCTGTAAATTAATAGGGTAAAACTTAGATACAGGGTAAAACTAAGATCAAAGTAAAACTCAGATGCAGGATAAAACGTAGTTACAGAGTAAAATTAAGATACAGAGTAAAACTTAGATACTGGATAAAACGTAGATACAAGATAAAACGTAGATACAGAGAAAAACTTAGATACAGAGTAAAACTTAGATATAGAGTAAAACTTAGATACAGGATAAAACTAAGATACAGAGTAAAACTTAGATCAAATTAAAACTTAGATACTGGATAAAACTTAGATACAGAGTAAAACTTAGATCAAAGTAAAACTTAGATACTGGATAAAACTTAGATACAGGATAAAACTTAGATACAAGATAAAACGTAGATACAGGATAAAACGTAGATACAAGATAAAACGTAGATACAGGATAAAACGTTGATACAGAGTAAAACGTAGATACAGAGTAAAACTTAGATACAGGAATCCAACGGTAACAATTACTTAGCTATTGCAAGGAGGAGGAGGTGTATAAGTATAACGTATACTTTGTCCAATCGTTTAGTCCTCTGGCTAAGGGCAGCACGTTTACGCTGTAATACTCGGCACTTTATCTTTTCTACAGAACTAACATAAGTCAGTGGTTTCACATGTTGTGGTTGTGTAAGTGTCGCTGCCTCTTATGGGAATGAGACGCCGTCCTATAAATCGAATACCATTTAGTACGGCGTTAAACAGCAATCAATCGACCAACCCAATCTTTTTAACACTTGGGTACAATTTATAAACTGTGAAAAAACAATCGTTACGTCTGAACTGATCTAGTCTCAGATATGTGTTCTATTTGTAATATATATGTTTTATTGTCAAAACCCAGGCCATTATAACTTAGTTTTTGGCGGAGAGTTTAGAAAACATAATCTAACAGTATGGGCCTCTATAAAGGTTGGACAACGCCCAGCTGTCACGTATACAAATATAATTGATCTCTTATATTAAACCCTTTGTTTAACAAAATATATTTGATCTCTTATATTAAACCCTTTGTATAACACAATATAATTGATCTCTTATATTAAACCCTTTGTTTAATAACTATGCATGTTACGTTATGATTTAGGTGGCCTAGTTGACGAGCATAAATACTATAGTTTCCATTCCAATATTAGTATTTCACTCATTATGTAGCTTTTTGCGAAATATTTCATTAAATTACATTTTGAAAAATTCGTATAATACTGCGTATGTTCCAGTGCCAGAGGGAAATTATTTTAACAGTGTCATAAATCTAAAACGAAAAAAGCCCAGCTTCAGAATAGAATGAAGGAATAATTATCTTAGGTAATATGATAAAAAAAATATGTGAAAATGTATGCGTTCAAAGCTTCGTTTACATCGAAAACGCGCGTGAACCTCTTTTGACCTGAAAGGGGGTACACTTCAAGTAGGCAAAATGGCTGCGTTATCCAGCTGACGGGAGTAGGAGTTATCTGTGGGCTAAGCTAGTAGAGCGTTAAAAAAGCAAATAAAGCGTGGAAAGGAATCGTTTACGCGATTTCCGATTACTTTAGAAATCCAAATGGGATGCATTCACCGGCGTATTGAATTTCACACCGTTAACTTTATATTGAACAAAAGAGGAATGCGATTATGTGCTATGATTAAGGACAGAGGCCAGCGGGTAACAGCCGGTGGGACGAGCCGTCGGGCAAATCTGCCTAATAACACAGACATTTGCAATTCGTACCCCTGAAGCTGGGGTCATTGTGTTCGTTATAGTTTTTGGCCAAAGAGTACGTTATCAGGCACATGTGTTCAACCACCACCAGTTTAAACGACTGCCCGGTTCGTGTTAGTTAGCTGTACGTACATACACACAGACATTTAATTTCCTTTGTTGTGATGTGTCAGTAATGCTTCCCATTTCAGTTTTAGGTTCCAATAACAACGTTAATTAGTAAAAACAGTGTGTTGAGGCAGGTTGTTTTTAACCAACCAATTAACAACCAATTTATGTAACTGGACTGTTCGTGTTTGTTAGTTTAGCGAAGTACCCAAGGTTAAATACTTACGAGTGGCTACATGGCTGTTATAATGTGTATTCGCCTATTTGTGAGATTTCACGGGGATGTTGCTTCTTGAAAGGGAGAATCCAGGTTGTCAAATCGATGTCTCCCTGCATGGTGTGGTGGTGCCAAAGAAACTCAGACCGATACTCCACCCGCGCCCCGAGTCCCGATCCCAATTACACAGACACTACACCAAGGGACTGGACTGACTGGCCATGCGAATTAATACACCAAATTCATTTTTCAATTGTATACATATCAATGTATTGAATTTACCGTACGTCATTTCTTTATTTGAGTATTTGTCTTAAACTTATATGATGGCTTTGCCTGGCCGGTGTATGGTGACTAGCCGGGGCGAATTCGGATAGAAACCATCCCGCGATTTCAGCAGTCGTCTGAACTGTCCAAATGTACCTATATTAACGAGTGGTCTCGAACGTGCTCAAATACCTGATCAACGACGCGCCCCTTATCAAAGCCAGTCAGATTTTTAATGATATTTTTGACATGTTTTTGTAATATTTCACATTTCGCATAGGTTTCAACGACTACGTTAATTATTCAAAATAGTAAAAATCTTCTAGAAAGGTTGTTTAAATAATGATAATGTCGTGTAAGTGACATTATGAATTGTCTTCCACCACAATAGGTAGATGGTTCAGTTGGTTTACATTACCTTTATTCATACATGTTACGTTTATGCACAGTTTACATATCGGAATTAGGTGAAATTGAACAAAAGGCTCATTTAAATATATGCTCGTGTACCTTATAAATAAAAGCAATATCGATTTTATAATTGGAAAGGAAAATGTGTGTTTTCATATTGAAATTTTTAAACGTGAATATCGGAAATCCAGATTGCGATATGTTTGTGAAGTATAGGAGTGAATAAAAGTATGTTTTTGCAGCTGGCCTCTTGCATACATTAAGCACTGCTCAATCTATAGAAAGAACTAAAGCGACACGCGGGTAGCAAACGCCTGTCAGCATGTGTTATTTTATATTGGCCCGTTTGTGCGATTTGGCAAACTTTACTCTTTATGCTGGTATATAATGTATTTATTCATATTTATTAATCAAACCAACAGTTAACTAAACATTGAGCTTGACAGAGGACAAAATTATATCGATTTGGTTTGAAAATAATTTTGAAAGTTAAGCTACTTTAACACCTGGACAACGACCACGTTAAATTAAATTATTAATATAAACTATAAATTAAAAGCAAAGTTTTCGGTGTGGTCCTTTCTAACACACAATAAATTGTTATTGATTTTTTTTTCTACAAACTTCGGATTCAATCACTCAAGTGCGGGTAGTTTGAGGTGCTCTCTGACTTTGGCTTTATTTAAAACTTTTTTTGTGTGGAAACGGTCCCATCGAACTTTCAGGACAATTGATATTTAATACATACGGTTGAGAACAACTAGGTGTATAATGCTGTAATGTTGGCCGACCCCTTTATTTGACGTTTATCTTAACAGTTTAAGTTTAACTTTCAAGAATTCTGATCTTAGCCAAAATTGAATTGTTTAGCTGTTGTGGTAGACTCGCTTATTGGATAAATCCTGCCTTTTGGCGAGACTACCAGAAAACACCGATTTACCATTCTTAAGTTTAATATGAAATATCATCGGAAACTATGAATAGACTACTAAGTATATATATCCACACAGTGTGTCACATTGGCCTAACGAAGTCAGATAACGTTAACGGTAATATTGCGTGGGGAAAGCCATTGTCGTTGACATCAATTGTTATATCTCGGTTCGTATGGTTTTGACAAGAGACGTGAAATGTAAGGATGGCATGCAAGCATTTGTAATACTACGCTATGATTGGACCATTACGTTACATCGCAAATATTTCTATATTGTGTCGGTGATCTCAATTTCCCCATATATTATTTAACTTATACAACTAGTATAATCCATTGTCTATATAACGATAAACATATCCGCCCATCTGGAACTTGTGATACATTATATAAATAGATGAAAACTTTCAAACATTCTCTTATTTTAACATTATACATGTCTACGAACAATATTGTCGCATAGCGTATTAATATTTAAACCATATATGACTTATATAAAGTACAATGTCTTGTTAGGATAACAAAGTTTGGACTAAATAAACTGTTATCAAGTATTAAATCAAACAGTTGAATAATCGATTGAAGGAGACGAAAGCCTTACCCCATATTTAAATTTGACAAAGAACAAAAAACACTATTTGTTCTCAAAGCTATGTCAGTGCAGTGTGTAAAGTTCTCTCCACCTTATATCGGTGCAATTTGTCAAATTTAATAACACAGCTTGCTAAGTATCATGCAACATTTTTATATCCCTGAGATAGTCACTTCTTTATTGCAACTAAGACGTTCTTTGATTTTCATTCATAATTGATTTTTTAACAAATGACAATTTTTCATTTTCGTAGGCTATATATTTTTTATAAATAGCAACCTATGACATGCCAGCGTTATCTATTTCAAACTACATACTTTTGTTAATGTTATCACAGATGACAGGAGAAATTTTATATTTCACGAGCAAGCTAAATGCTGGTCAATAAAATTTCAACATAATTCCTCGGCCTCAATATAACGGTCTTTCAACTCGTGCATATTAAATGAAGCCTTTAATATTTCAGTGGTAAGCCGCAATAAATCTGTGTGGGATTTTCATGCATATTCACAGATGTTTCGATTATAAATCACTTATAGAAGCGGATGGAAAAATAACGTAAAATAGGCTACATGTTCAGTGGAAAAAATCATCAAACAAAGAAGAAGACGAACGAGTTGACGAATTTGTAAATCTAATCACTTAAAAGTAGGAGACTATCGTAAAATCACCATTATTTGCGGTAATTTTAGTCATAATTTTAAAGCACCCCTCCCCTACACCAAATAACGGAGAAAACATTGTTAATTGAGACAATTTTCGTTGTTAGAATTATTGAAGCATAGTCTTATATTGTATTTGCATTATCGTCCTCGTGCACCATATGACAGTTGGGACCACAATCCCATGCCCTCCTCCCTGCCATATCCGTTCGCGCTGAACAACACACATCCTGCCCGTATCTAAAGATTTATACGCATGTCAGTGGCAGCTGCCAATGCTATACATATTAAATTATCCACAATACCTATAAGATAACCAATACACGTATTTATAAAAATGTTGATAGCTCCATACGGGTGACCAGCAGCCTTATAAATGTATATTCACCAGCATACGGTCTGATAATGTGGTTTTGATCCCAAAGCGAAACTTAAACGCATCAGCTTTTAACAAAACAAGAATATATATATTTTTATAAAGAGTAATCACACTGGCACAAGGATATCGACTAATTAAAGCCGATAAATAATCTCACGTTCTAGATTAATATATATATATATTTCTTTTGTAAACACGTTACACAAAACGGTTCAAGATATTAGTCATGGGAAGATATTGTGAGGTGTGTGGTTAAATACAATTTGAGAAGAATTAAGCTCAGGTTTCTGCTACGTTCGGGTCCAATATAGTCTTCTTAGTTTTCATGTGCACCCAGCCAGGCTGGTTATATTCAATTGTCATAGTATAATGATAATGACATATTTCCCCCAAATAACAAACTGACTCAATACTGTGTTTGTGTTCTGGATTATTTTGCTCAATAGCTGTATTATTCACAAGTTTAAATTTACTTTGGCAAGAAAGTATACGAACCACATATTCATCTTCGTTTCTTAATAAACTTTTTTAAATCAATCAAAAATAAACGCTCTTGTTGGTGTGTTTTTTTTTTAAAACTTATTCAACTGTTTGTAAAACCAAAGTTACATAGAAAGCATGCTATACACATAATTGATTTTTTTTTGTTGAACTTAAATCTGATGTTAAATGTGTTGCTGACAACCTGTTGATAAATGACGAACACCCCACAGCTCTGCAACAAGTGTACACTGTCGAGGCGATTGTATCAGTTGTTATAAATTGAAATATATATTGTTGTGCATAGATCTTGATTATATGGCCAAACAACAGCTGTTTTTGTGAAAAATTGTTTTTACACAAGTTATTCGGTTACGTTTTTAATGACAATGCAATAAATCCTCTTGGTAAAAGATGGATTAAAATGTCTTGCGTATATTCTATGAAGGGGTTTAAAATTGATTTTCGCGATCTGAATCACTACGTTGTACAATACACCGTTTATTTATTTGATGTAACAGATGTCGGGCGTATACGGACTGATATGGACCAGAGCAGATTTGAATACATATACAGGTATAGCCATTAAAACTCTTGAGATTAATCGGTGGATATTATGAAGAAGTCGGGTGGAAAAATTTAATTTAAAGTTTTTTAAACGGCTATATTATTCTTTTGCTGGTAAAAATGCATATTACTGACGCTTTCTCCATGCTTACCATATGTTCAACAGAAAAAATAAATAAAGTAGAAAACACAAAAGACAACCAGACGCAAAAATTTGACATTTTATATGTTGTCAAAGTTGCGAAAAGTACGCAAGCGTTCAAGGGGCGAAAACAACAACCCGACAAACAAACGGTAAAAATGACCATGGACCCTAATTATATAATATTTAAAGAGAGCCTATTGAAGCTATCATTAATTCTTTAGTCATGCATATACATAACAAACTGACGGTTAACTTGACAAATGTCAAAGTAAATTAGTAATGTGACTGTAGAGCTTTATGGGAGAGATTTTTTGTACATTCTCCACTTAGTTAAATTGTTGAATTAAATAACAGATTTGAAAAGGGTTTCGGTAAACTTTACAACTTACACTCTTTTTTGTTGAATAATTAGCTTGACATTTTTCAGAATCAGTGCAGCTGTGTCTGCCGGAAAAAGTTAAAAAAAAAGTTTAGAGCAGCCTAGCTGGATTTCTGGGATTGAGAAGTGCTGTGAATGTGTTTCCTTACTGATATTCATTTTCAACACAAACCTGGTAATTAAGAGCCAGAATGTCAGTTTTTAGCAAGAACAAATGTCAAATCTAATGAGGGTAATTTATACCAGTTAGTACACCGATGTGATCAATTAGTTTGACGTTAAAACGTTTGTCACATTTTGATATCACATGACGTGATTCTGCAAACCATTGTAGAAATGATTACAGCAAAATTATGACTCAATTTTTAATCCAAACTGTGAAATCTGAGTCGACCAAACTCCGAGCTAAAACCTTACCGGAAATGAGCCTCGCTCCTGAATCTCGTTGATAAAAGCAAATGGAAGCTAAAATAATTTTATCTTTGTTACATTGGTTGATTAATGCGCATCTAATGTATTTTTTGTGTAATAGTTCTTGTTTTGTATTGTTTATTTTATTGCTTTGGCTAGTAAAGAATCCGCAAAGCTCCTCAAATGGTTTGGGAGGCATAGCGCGCTATATGAGTGCATGCTACACGCTGTAGTGTTGGATAGTTCTAGCGGGCTAATCTGGTCTTGAAGCAGACGATCGCTTGTAGGGCTGTGGTTTTGATTGAAAGAAGACAAGCGCGTGACAAAGTGGCATCATCAGGACATCTCGAGAAAGAGATAACGCTTGAGTGGGTTTTTGTAGCGGATTCAGAAAACACAGAAAAGCATTTGTATAACGTCAGTGGGGTAGCTGTCTACATGTTGGTCGAACACGCGATTTTCTGAGGCGAGCTCAGCGTAGAGCTCATAACTAGCACTGTTTGAGCCGAACTTTTACAAATTGACTACATAAACCTATGCCGATTATGTGAAATAAACCTATATTAGAAAATTTTGAATTTCGTTGAAAAGTAAAATAATTTCAACGAAATTCAAAAGTACTTTTAATTTACTTAAAACAGTTTTTAATATAGGATTATTTTCACATAATCGGCATAGGTTTATGTAAAATAATCAATATGAATTAAGGTGAAAATAAACGTTATATATTTGTAACCCCACTTTTGTTTAGTTTGTTCATTTGTTTGCTTAATTGATCGCCTTTTCTATTAAAATTGTTCTAGCATGCATGCAAGTCATTGTCATAAGTGGTTGACCTGTATATACAAAACCCCGCACGTGGTAGACCTGTATACGAAAAAGCTATGTCGCCAACTTTTGAATTAATATTGAAGACTTTCCAAACCGATTAAATGATATTCCTCTGTATATGAGCTTTTTAAAAATTAAATAAATATGTTAAAAATTACCAAACATCTGCCAACTCCGCCTAGATTTGCAATTTAAATCCTTGTAAATTGAAGTGATATTCCATATAACTATGGGTGTTTCGCTATTATGATCTAATAATTAGAGCTCATGAAAATGTTAATATGTTTAGACCTCCGTAGTATAGTATATATTTCACCTATATCACAGAAATCTTTTTATCTTCGAGAATAACTTGAAGGATTGTTTCGTCCAGCTTTATATGTGGCATTAAATGAATGCAAAATACGTTCATTTTGACAAATCAATTAAAAACTGCTTATAGCTATTAATGCATACACTGAAACCAACTGTGGCATCAAAAAATGTTTCTAACATATCAGAATGATCAGCTGCTCAATTGACAACACTGGCTTCGGAACTGTCCATTTGTAGGTCTACATAATAAACTGACTCTAAACGGATATGATGAAGTAACAATTGTCCGGTACAACGTATTTATTAATGTCACTGTAAATATAATTACAGATACAGAGGGCGTGGACTATCTATAGGTGCTGCTCTGAGCAGCGAAGTGATTATACTAGTGATATTAAATGAGCCTACTGATGACCATAACACAATTATGATATTTATCACCATGTTTTATATACTAAAGATAATGGTGATGATATCTGTGATAGTGGTAAACAGGATTTATATACTGATGATAATAATGAAGATATTTATGATAGTAATAAACAGGATCTACATAGTGAAGAAAATAACTAGTATGATAATAACAAAAATGACGTAAATACTGAGTATGAAGGATAGTTATAAAATCAACATAATATGGATACTAGTGATAATTATGAAATGAATGTATTGATTATCAAGCATGTGAAAGATAATAATTATGATAGCTGATGATCATCACTACAACTATGATTACGACAGGAAATAGACAGGAGAGTAGAGGTTATAGTCTAGAAACACTGAGAAGATAGATATCATTTATAAAAACATTTTATTTATTCAAAACTATTCTGTCGGAAATTTCATTGGCCGAACATGAAAGTGTCGGAGAACAACAACTTATAATTTATTTATTTATCAAAACTGTTTGTCGAAAGCTAATTTGGGGGGAACGCTTAATTTCGAACCAAACATAATTCCTGAAAGACCTTTAAATCGAAACTAAGGTCCTAACATAAAATATATTTACTTTTATTTTATTACTTATATTTCGTTAAAAATATTTGATCAACAGGTCTTATCCAAGATGTCATGTCTGCAAAATATAAAAACGTGTTGGCCACTTACGCATGGAGATATGGTGGTGGGACAACATAATACAATTAAAACAAAATATTTTATCCAATTTATTCAAAGTTCAAATGCCAGCTATGAATAAAATTTCGTCAGAATAGTTTTGTTAATCGGCACCAAACTTACCGCTTCACGTTGCCCATCTTTGGATCAAGTATATACCGCAGTCCGCGAAGTCCGTTAGGTGATGATTTACGCTTGTGGCTATATGGGGGAGATGAGAGATGTCAATGAATGAACAGACAGAACACCACGCTGATATACAACACACAGGATAGGAAGGAAATTTAAAGAGATGATATGAAATGATAAAACGGTGCGCATGAAAAAGCAACATATTATAACTTACCTTGCATTGTTGTAAAATGCGTTCAAGTTAAATTTTAAAATGTAGACAAATTTAAAGAGATGCCATTATAAAACTATGCGAATGATAATGAAACTCACGACAAGTGTTGTCAAGGATTGGAAATGAAATGTCAAATGTTTGGTTTAAATATATTTGACACAAACTTTGACAAAATAGTGAATATGTTGATATTTTAGTTTGAAATCCTGGCTCCTTATCCGTATTTACTTTGAGCAAGACAAAACGTTAAGACGGTTAGTTAAAAAAAATGTTTACGTTAACGGATTTAAATAAATTCTATGAAAAGAAAATAGATTAATAAAAATGGCAAAGCAAAATAGAACTATAGAAATGATGCATTCGAATCTATAATAAATAGAACAGCAAAATGACTGTGTCTCTCTAGAATACCATATAGATATATGTATAGTTTGTATTGTTGTTTATCCATATTATATTTTGTTATTCTAAGTGTCTCGACTTTTATATGCCTCTTAAAGAAGATGTGTCTCTCTGAACAAACTGTCTCCAGTGTGGATACCACACTGAAATTTAAAAAAACCGAAGAATTCATTCCTCAGAAGAAAACTCCTCTTACCTCTTACATATGACGTTTGTTAAACATGTCTTTTAATATGGAATTCTTAGGATTAAGAGCAAATGTAATTAATTAATTAAGTTGACAGCACAATGAAATTTTAACTAAATGTAGACCCCAAAAAATATGGAAAAGCTACTTTAATTAAAATATAATTTAAAAAAAAACTGTCGTGGAATGTTCTAGAAAAGTAAAATATGTTGCGTGCATGGTAGTTTTCTAAAAATAACTGGAGATTCCATACCTAAAATAATTATAAACTTACTTATAATAGTTTAAGTTGTGAACTCGACGAAATTGTTTCTTGGACACAAAAAATCTTAAAAAGACACTTTAATTCTAGAAATGGTAATCTATAGCAACGGAGACCAAGGCTTGGAAATTTACAGTATTTAGGACTAGGAAAGTTCTTGAGGCATTGAAAACGGGAATGACCTAATCCTGGCCTGATGGAAGAGGTGACAGATCCAAGGAAAACAGGATTTTAGCGGGTATTGTGTAAGAGATGAGGATAGAATCAGTTGGTGACAGATTCCCTGATTGATTTCATACATGTGTGGAATATCAAACTCTTTTATTGAAGACAAGGTTAACTTATTATTGTCGGTACGGCATCTTCTTTTTTTCCTTCAATATATAAAACTGCCACCACGAAAGCATACCAGATAAAGCGCAAGGACATTTTGGTTAGTCTTTTGATCAACAAAATTCAACTTAATAACATAAAACTTGTCATCAGCTGCTAAAAATGTAGTTTAGAGGAATAACACAGACACATCCTATTATGCTCTCCCCGTTTCAAAATACATACCTATTTGAAACAATTGTTGATACAAAAATCCATGCGACCAAAACAATTCCAACACTCAACTCTCTCGAACGATCATTGGTTCGAAAATGCGTTATAGGAAAGTTGGCTTATTTACCAGTGGTTATATATTATAGACTATTACCAATTAAAGTGAATAAAAGTGTCATAAATTACTTACTTTCTACAGCGCCCTATTTCAGGATCTATAACATATCCCAGTCTGTGAAATCCACGATCTCTCATGTATTTTTTCCACGAGTCATTAGAACCGTTATTATTGTCCACATTGGAAGGGGCTCGCTTCCGGGTTGTTGAATGGTGAGCTTTCTTTAATCGTCGACTATCTATTGTTTCATAAACAGCATCCCCTTCCGTTTTCTTACACAGGTCTACACGTTCACGGAGGGACTCGACCTGCATCTGTAAGGTCCGAATCATGTCCGCTACCTCATTGTTGAAGTAAATTGTATCCTTATCGGGCGAACTCTCTAAAGTTCTGCCTTTGTAATCATCCGAGTTGTAGGCAGAATCTTTCGTACTTGGTATACGATGGGCATAGGGTGGTTTGATCCCTGGGTGTAAAAGTATCTCCATTTCGGGTGCGTCCTGTAAGTTGGCATTGACGGCACGTTTCATGAACGTTTGCTCCGTGGTCGCGTAAGCCATGATGGGAGCGTAAGTTAGGTTGCTCACTCCCGTGAGTGGAAATGGGTCCGCTGGGGAGTGAATTTTTAAATCTGATCAACTACGGTGAGTAAAAAATAATTTACCACAGCAAATAACGTGTATATGTCATATCTACTCGTAGAACTAAAACATCTACGGATTACGTCCATTCAATGGCCTGTCATGCCATTGTAGAAAGGAACATGTTGACAAATTTGTGAATATCAAAAACGCATCACAAGCAAGGTTTAATCCGAGAGGTGAATCAAACCATTTTCAATTTCCAAATGAGAGAAAGAAACAGTGACGCAAGTGCTGAGATCTTATGTAAATCAACTTTTTAAAACTTCTTTGCACAGAAAAAGACACTTATAAGTTTCCAATCGCAACGTTTTTGTTCGTGAAGGTAATCCGGTATAGCAGAACAGTAAACAATCAGAGCGATCTCAACAGTGATATGGCCCGATCAACATCTATCTCTGAACTGAAGGGAGGGAAGCGTGAAGGCTTCCACAAGATAGCTAACTTCATGCAATATTTATAATAAGCGCGCTGTAAAATCAATCGCACCGATTCGGCCGTCACCAGTGCAGCTATGGTATTGTTGTAACGGTAGTGAGCTGTTTCATTATTCAGTGTCTAAGCGGTCCGCCAGACTCTCTGGTCCTCCAGTATCGTACTGAGCTCGCTGGAACTGATCTGGTCGGGCCAGCCCATCTAGGCATCGATCCAGCCTATTAGTGATCAGCTCCCTCTCTCTCTCTCCTGTTCTCTTTCATCCACTCGTGTGTCGCCCGCAGATTGTTCTTGTTGGCTCTCTCGCGATCTATTGCGGCTCCTCGTCCTCATGTATTACACTCAGCGTCAGCTGTTTGCGACACGCGCTTGCCGTAACCAAGCTACCACGTTCTTAATTGATGAAGAACAAAATGGAAATCTAGAAAGGATTTGTTTGTGAAAGCTGTGGGAGAGACTCCACCTTATTTTTTCTCCTCTCCACCGCCGACAACGCTGCTACGTGACAAAACTATTTACTAGGGCTAATATCGCATACCTTGCTTTTATTTCATTTCCGCTTCTCCTATAGAGAAAGGAAATGTTATTTGGCCACTTGGCTGCCGACGTAACGGGAGAGATAACTGAGTCGTGTTTTCATCTCAGTTCAATAGGAATATCGTCGTAAGATCCAAATGAATACTATAGCCCCATGCTGTATAGTTGCATTCTAACAGAACTAAATGGAACTCTTTGATCGCCATCTTTCTTGATTATACTATAGGAGATGCTATAGAGCCGCCTTTGTGAGCGTAGAGAAGAGATAGGAGATAATTACTGAGCAGAGGGAATTACAATGAAAGAGACCGGAGCATTTTTCTGTCAAGATTTCCCCAGTGTATGGAAAATGGCTCACATCTAAGTCCTGTCAATTACATTCAATTAAGTTGACGTGATTCGGAGGCGGTTTATATCTGCCACGGAAGCTGTGATCGATCGCACGCTGTACAGAACAAGACCCACATAAACCGATATCTCTACTCTAGCTCGATGACAACTAGTCATTTGTAAACACTTTCATATATTCTACCTCGTTTGCGATTCGCACAGATTGCTCGTCTAGTTTTCCGAACAATTTCGGGTCTTGGATAGCTGCTTAAAACAAACCTTAGTACACGCATCATATCTGTATTACGTAGACAAATTTGACCTTTTATTATTTGACTTTAGGATTTAGTCTATAGGGAAGCTGTTCTGGCAGATCGTTAAGTGATTAACACTTATAAGAAATTGTTATACCCGTATTACTGATGCCCATAAATGCACAATAGTAGTGTCACCTCAAAACTAGCTTTTCAATCACAGAAGCCCGTCATCTTTTACTTAAAGGGAAAGGAAACGAAAACAACACAATTATAGTCAAATTGTAGACCATATCAAGGTGTTACTAAAACTGCTATTACATTTCTGCTAGAATTTCTCGTTCTCCATTTAGTGAAAGTAAGATGTATGGTCGACTACATTTCTTGTAGTGATCATGCCCCTATAGTAAATGTATATTAAAATGTTGTTGATCAGATATACAACTTTATTTTGTCATTCTTAAACAGGCTCTTATTTGCTACGGTTGAATTTGAGTAATTTCAAGTACTAATATTTCATGGCACTGACAGTCCACCAAACATTTTTCTTACAGTAGTTCACTTTAAGTGGCTTCAATGGAAAGTGA
>JAVFBZ010200969.1:0-13782 GCA_032466195.1 Katharina tunicata | reverse complement strand
ACAGTTATAGCAAAATAAACAAAGGGAATATTGTCAGATAAAGAACAGTTATAGCAAAATAAACAAAGGGAATATTGGCATATAAAGAACAGTTATAGCAAAATAAACAAAGGGAATATTGTCAGATAAAGAACAGTTATAGCAAAATGACTCCAGAAAAAAAAGGCAATATATCAATCTCAACACAAAGCTAAAATTCAAAAATTTCTCATCAGATATAAGTCACACATTATAATTACTCCCAAGACCTAGAATTTTACGACTGGGGGTATACAATGTATGTTGTATCTATCTTCACAAATACTCGTCGCGCACTGCTTTTTCTCTCACCACATATGTCCCAGAAGAGATGTATATTAGATTGTTTAAATTTTAACAGATAAAAAAAAGATATATTTCAGTTTTCCTGAATGCATGTTCTTTAGTCTTACTAAAAATGTTTAGGATACTTGTGGACTCAAACCTTCAAACAAGCTGTTGTAAATTTTGCCCTACACGGGACATTTTCAGACTTCCACACATTTATTACATCTTAAAACTTGATGAAACCCACCTTTTTCTTTCACCATCAAAGTCGAGTTTTGTAGCCAGCCCAAAATCTCCCACTTTAATATCCATTTCGTCGTTGAGGAAAAGATTGCCAAGTTTCAGATCACGATGAATAACTTTGGTATTATGTAGAAACTGACAAGCTTTCACTATCTGGTGGACAAAATAACGAGCCTCCGGTTCTGTCACAGCTTTACGACGTTTGTGGAGTTCCATCAGGGACTGAACAATAAACAATAAAAAACATTATCTCTCAACCAAATGCGTGATGTATTGATTGGTCAATTTGCAGGGGGCAAGAACCCGTACACCCCATTATATTTTTCAACTTATTACTGAAAAACTACATGTACTATAACTTGTTTTAGAGGCATATAGAAGTTGAGGTACTACATGTAAATATAACACAAGGCTTTATGAATAACAACTTCTGGTTTATTAGATTGCAACGTTTCAATGTCTATTCTATTAGAATAGACATCGCAAACTGACAATAACATTCAATTATTAGGAAACATCATTTTGACAAGACGTTTTTTGATGGTTCTGGAATCCTACAGCAGGGAAGGTAACTCTTAACCAAAAGTAATCATTGGATGGGACAATCTTTACTAGTTGAAAGTATGTACAACTTAAGCAGGGAGGTTTGACACATAATTAATTCTTTATTGATGTCTTTAGAGGGTATACAGACTTTCATGATCGTCTAGAAGCTGAACATACAAATAAAACTGGAGATTTTTCAGTGAAAATATCATTTATCAAACAGTCTCCCTTTGGCAAACCTAATTTTAGTGCGATATACAAATTTCTAATACAAGTAATTAGCAACTTACTTTATATGTGGATTTTTACAGAGCAATGCTTCTAAACAATATCAAAACATAATAAAATACAAACGGTAAGCTGTGGGGATTAAAAAAATATATGTACAGCCTTCAGTTCAAAACAAAAACAATCATATAAAGTTGCATTTTTTTAAAGAAATACAAGTACATGTATATGTTGCAAAGTTTACTGGTTGATATCTAATGAGGTGTATAACATAGAATCCATCTAATTACTTAAGGAGATGTCTAAATGACATGTAACATTCTGAAAACCAATCATTAATTACGGCCAAGAAAATTAAGATCTGTATGATATGATCGTGCCAATGGTGAAATATGCAACATAAACTTTGCTTTTTTGGAGGAATGTTGATGTTGTGTCTAAATAAATAAACTACTGATTTTGAACACATAGGAATTTGGCTTTACCTTTTAGTCAGTAGCACTCATGTATAACACTATTTATGTGAATGTGAATGTTCTGTGAATAATATTTCAGGGGTCGTAATATTCCACTCACAGCAATACGGTAGAATAAAAAAAAAAAACAGATAGGACCCAGAAAAGAAAAGACGCAAGTGCAAAGCGTCTGTCTATACATGTACCTTATTATTAAAAATGATCATTACTGAACATTCATCCACTATCTCAGTTATGGTATTCATATCAGCAAATTTCCAGCTCTTTCATTATTCTTAGAAACTGTATTGAAAATTTAAGTAGTCTCTTGGGAAGAACTCTGAATTATTTGCTTGTTGTTTACTGTCATACTCAAAGGTATTCCACGTTCATGATGACGCTTAGTTGGTTCCACGGAGAAGATCTTTATAGCCACTAATAAACATCCTTGATCAACTTGAAATCAGGTTTGATAAATTGATTGATGTTTTAACGCTGTGCTCAAGGATATTTTACTTACATCATGGCGCTGCATTTCAACCGACAGCAATTTTTAACACACAACCATAAAATGTGTTGTCACTGTAGTGTTTTGCTGTTGGTAAGATTATGTTCTCCAGTGCTAAGTATGACAGCTTGAATATAATCTTGAAACACACTGCCCTTAGCCAGAGGACCGTAGCGTTATAACTTACCCGTCTTCTGCAGAGTTCTAATAAAATATAGACATTATCTTTATCCTCAAAGAAAGAATGGAATTTGACAACATGAGGGTGAGACAACGACCGGTGTATACTGATCTCCTGGGTCATCTGAACAAAACACAACCAAATATATACATCATGTGAAAATAGGAGTTTGATAACTGATTTGTGAATCTAGTTTGTAATGTAAATGGAATATATGGTGATATTTAAAATGTTGACCACACAAAAGACAAGAAGCCCAAAATAGGCCTTTAACCATTATCATGGGGTTCACAAAAGGTGAAAAAAATATTGCCGAATCATGATTAATAAATTTCCAAATATCTTTTGAATAATCCTAGATAGTAATAAGGTAGATAATTTACTTTAGCACTTTGTATTATAATTACAAGTTCACACACGCACCCAAAATATAGATTTTTCAACTAACTCTGTTTGCCTTAATTTTTACAAGATTTGCTGAAACGTTGAAATAAAAATGATTCATTGGGTACAAAGCTTGTACAGACCAGGAGCAATCTAGCAGTTATTCAAATTTTACAGAAAGAGGCCTGGCCATATTTGCTCACAAAGATCCATCCGCAGTGAATGACCTTGTTTATAACGAGCAAACATTTTGAACCTTGTAAGGGGTGTGGCTAACACGGTAGGAATGACGTCGGTACATCAAAGTGTGTGTGAGATGTGACAGCAGATTGACACATTTCCAATTAAAATTTCTGGCAGAATTTTCAATTTTTTTTACTTTAACCAGGCTTTTAAACTAAATTTGGGGGTAGAATTAACGAAATACCTTAAGTTGTACTTTTTGATGAAAATATACATAATTCATGTGATTCTGTGAAAACCCAAAATACAGAATATTTGGGTGTATATGTGACTTTAAGGATGCTTTTTTGATCTTACTGACAAATTTATAGTAAAACAGGCCAAGCAGATTTGAGGAGAGAACAGAGCAGAAGAGCAATATTGGTTACTTCCTTACCTTTTCTTTTTGATGTGGTTTAACCAACAAAGCCTTTGGAACAATCTTCCCAGCAAATATTTCTTTTGTCTCATAATCAACCAACTCATAGCACTTGGCAAACCCACCCTTGAAAGAAAAATAAAAAGGTTAGAATATAAAACTCTTAAGTAAAAACAGAAATGAATAAAAGATAAATATTATAATGGAAGTTTTCATGACAGTAATACGGATACCCCATATTTATGACCGAAACATCCACTGCATGAGTTTTGTTCATCTACATTTATTTATAGATTATAAATGTGCTTTTTTGAGTTGTCAACATTTTTATTTCTTCTTCTTTGGAAGAAATGACAGCTTAAATCATATTTGTCGTGTGTATCGACTATACTTCTCACCCAATTACAAGTGATATCAAGAACAACAACAGGGGTAGAGATTGAGGCGGCCTCAAGGAAATGTACATGCAGTCTGGTTATACTTTATTCACTTTATGACAGAGAATCTATCTCTTAATATTTTCAGTCAAATTTCATTGTTCATCTCTCAAACCGATCTTTATTGCGCAATTTATTGTGTAGTTCAGCTTCAGATATTTTATTTATTTCTCTTGAGCGGGAAGAATTGTTACAATTTTACTGCATTGTGATATTTACCCAAATTATGAGATTGATTTGAGATCAATGTGTCTGAATTTCTCCGATGGGATGTTAATAGACAACAACAGTTTCATAAAGCCTTCGAAAATACGTTCACATAATAACTATAACAACATAAATTAACAGAACATACTCTCTTCAATGTACACAGTGGTCATGGCTAGAAAAAGTGGGGAATACGGGAATGTCATTGCCGGGAAACTTACAAATCTCGCAGGAAATTTTGACCCAAAAAAAAAAAAAAAAAAAAAAAAAAAAAAAAAAAAAAAAAAAAACACAATAAACAAAACTTTAATTATAAAAAATATATGTTTGGATGGAGGTTAGCTGACACGAGGAACAGTTTCGTTTGCCGACACAACCATTCAACAGACGTATAGGCATACTGTAGTTCCGCGTGTTATATGTTCGCCAAACAGCGTAGAAATGTCATCTTTTTTAAAGCCGGCGTAGAATGACCGTTGTGTAGTCTTTCAGATTTCAGCTGGTGATTAAATAAAATATGCAGTCCAGATAGGAGGGCAACTAGATTAACATTTGTTACTAACGATTCTCAATGGTAAGTTTATTTTTCGATCGTCAGTGAGGATCAAATATCGTAAAATGTAAACGCCGACTGCATAGCCTTAAAGGCGGACCTAAAAGAAACCGTTCAAGGGAGATCACTTATCAATTTTTTTAATTAATATTTCTTGATAAATTTTTTTATTTTTTTTTTATGAACGGTCAAAGTTTGGACGATAAATACAATACTTGAAATTTAATAAAATATAGAGAATATTGTTCTTATACTTTTCTTCATTAAAGCATTTTTACGTCCGTTTTAACTCCATTTTTTTTTTCAAATTTGACTTTTTGTAGAATTTGAATATCTAACTCTATGTTACCATTTAAAAAACGACTGACAAAATATACTGTCCTTGGTTAACGTGAGTGAATATGTTTATTTGTCTGCTTTATATTTTCCAATTTCGGTTTATATGTCGTTAGTCCTCCCCAATCACATCTGAATGTAGGCTACATTCAGGAGATTCAACTGGCGGGCTCTTACAGGCTATTCTTACTGGAAATTGACGTTTTCTATGCCAATTTACAGCTTGCCTCTAGCAAAGCAGTTCATCAATAAAATGCTGGAGACAAAACTCTGGAAATTCTTTTTACCGGTCCATATATATTGTCGTTGAGGAATAAACGGTACTGGTACGTACAGGCTTGAAAGTGAAAATAGCCAATCTGACGATAAAATTGCGATCGAAAGGGTGGCAGGCTTAATGTTTTACACCTATAGCTCAAATGAAATCAAATTAGCCTATATTGGGGGTAATATTTTTTATTACATCAGAACACTAACATTTCAGTGCGGCATTTGTGAACAGCCGATCACGTGCGCTTTTGCAGGACAAGCTGAACACGACTAGCTTCCCAGTACCGGCCGTAGCCGTTTTTGCTCTAACAAACTTTTAACTTGACCTAGACTGAAATGCAACAGAAATAAATTAATGAAAGTACAGTGCATTTGTGCAGTTCACGTATGTAAAAGAACGACTTAAGTATTTTCCAAGAGTTCTGTGTGTGTATTTAGACTGGACTGAATAAGCCGGCTTAGCTGTAGAGGCTTGTCGGTTGTCGCAAGGCGAGAATAGCCAATTGCTGCGAATGCCGCCCGGCTCATAGACTGAAAACTTTATAGATCCTGCTAGCTTAATAAACGATATGCAGATGCCATCTAAAACGAACATAAAGTTTCCTCGACCTCCCCACTTTTGATAAAAAATATTATAAAGGGACAGTCTTTTGGATAATTCTAAACAAACGTTGATATTGTAATGCCTTTATCAGACTACACATTTACAGGGACATTTTTTCAGTCATTGCCGGGAAAAAAACATTTTTTTGAGCCGTGACAAGAGTTCACCTCACCCTCGCAGAGTAGAGTCAGGAAAACAAATCCAAAATCCAAACCTGGCATTCAAACGTGGTCAACCTGTCTAATTTTAGTCATGTTGTGCACATGTCCTACAAATGTCATGCTGCATAAGTCTTGTACTTGTGTCCTACCATGGACAAGTGAAAATCACACAGCATTTTCAATTTCAAAATACTTATTGCCTAGCATAGTCAAAATCAATATCTATGCATACCATACCAAGAATTGTTCGGTATGTTACCACTTATCTTAGGGTTAGCCAGACACCCGTCCAATTGGACCGGCAGTCTGTTAAAATGCCTTTTTGGACGGGCTAAAATAAAACGGGACGAATTTTTCATTTACTGTACTAGGAAAGCGTGTGCTGTTGGGGCGCGTGCAAACTTAGTAAGTTTAGGACGACCGATTTAAAGGTTTCCCAAAATCAGGGAAGCGTTCGTCTGAAACTTACCTGCCCCAGTTCAAGCAATTAATATTCCCAAATGTACGAAATCAGTGGTTAATGTTTTAAGAGTCGTCATTCCTCAAAAAGAATAAAATTGATTTGCAATGTTTTACTGTGATCGCACCTTCGCACCATACGGGGTCCAATTTTCGTGACCCTAATTGTTGATCGAATTTCAGAATGTTTCAAGTAAAACTATATTGTAGGCCATAAGTAAAAAGAGAAATTCTACGGTATGAACATGATTAGGAATCAACCTGTTAACTGTGCAATTGTGATATGCTCTTATATTTTTGATAGAAATGTAACTTCATTGTGTGTTTGTTTTCAGTTGTAGGATTTGAAGAACTGCAAAGTTTAATAAAATTCTCATAGCTTCGAATTTTCACTAACCTGCGTGTCTGTAGGCTTTCTGCTTCCTAAGGTGTAACTATTGATCAACTCTGAAAAGTACCTTTGTCTTTTAATTGCTTAGACATTTACTGTGCGCTATACTAGACATACAGCTGTAATATGATCATTTTTTTAATCCCAATGCAATGATAAATAACTTTCTTGTTTATTTATTAATTTGCTTGGTGTCTATATAACACCATACCCAACATTAATCACAAATCAAATAAACAATTTTAATAACTCTTAAAGTTCTTTTCACTCACATCATTGATGACAGTCCAGTAGGCTATTATTGTAGATGAAACTGGACAAAAGTACGCCTATTTAGTATTATTTTCCATAAATGTCTGGATGTCCCTAAAAATAAACCTGGCTTGAAAAAAAGTTTCCTGGCGTTTTCTATGAATTATCAAAGCAGGAATCTCCACTTGATGCTGTATATCACATTCTTATGTGGAGTATTTTTTTGTATTACTCAGCGTTTCATTTCCTCTCCAAACACTCATAAAACATGCAAAAAGAAGAACAGGTTAACCTAGGACAAACACAGGTTATCCTAATTCCCATCTTGCATAACCTATTTTGAATTAAATAGGAAGTATTCTGGACATTCCTGGTGAAAAGGTGTGTAAAATTAATGCATAATACACCTGTCGAATAAACCTTTTTTGGTTCAAATGATTTTAGAATTTACGTCTGGGTATCTTTATAACGCTTAAATAGGCAAAAAAAAATATTATTGGGGGCTTGTGGCCCCCAGACCATCGGATAATATTAAGGGGGCCTCACGCCCTACCCCCTAACCCCGGCGTTTTGGACACCCTCTGTTAAATTCCTGGCTAATGCCCTGCCACTCATTCTGTCCATATTCATACTCAGTAACTTCTATTTTGGCTATGTCTATGCATGACATGTCCAGTTTGTGACTAATCCAGCATGACGGTTGACCTTTGTAGGACATGCGCACAATTAGTCTGAGGAGCTCAGACGATAACTTTAAATTTTTTAGTTATTTTTTGTTGGGCAAAAACTAACTGGGTTTTTCGTTGTCAGAAAAACCAAAGGCCAGATCACTCGGACTAGTGCACAATATGATTAAAACGAGACAGGTAAACCATGTTTGAACGCCAGGTTTGGATTTTGGATTTTCTATTTGTTTTCCTGGTTCTCCCCTGAAAGGGAGAAGTGGACCCTTGTGCATATCTAAAATTGTATTTCTTTATTTCCATATGCCAGTTTGTGTCTTTTGAAAGGTGTTTCGACGAGTTTGCAGGACTTTGTAAGGGTTTATTTACCTTTTACCTGTTTGTGGTGTTAGTATATATTCATGAACAAGAGACCTACAGTGTATGTAGCAACTAGCCATTGGCCTATGTGTTTCAAGCCCCTGTGGTTTTGTGAATGAGTGACGTACATGGCATTGTGTCTTCATGTTGAGAAAGACAGGACTGTCTGACCAATAGAGTTCATTAAGTGTGGAGCAGGCAAGCAAAACGTTGTGTACAGAACCAACGTCTGTATAGAACTGTGCCATGCTAAAACAGTGTAATTCCCGCATCGTACAGGTTAATGAAAAGCACAAATTTGAAATTTACCATCTTATTTGATAAGCTTACTTATTATATATTTTCTACAATATTTTGTGTATTTTTTTATCAAAATATTGTATTTAAAGTAACTTTTGAGTGTGAAAAAAAAATGTATAGTCTGGACTGTAAAATCTCTAAACTGAAAGCCAAGTCTCTTAACCAACATAAGCCGCTGCCAAACGTCTAATGTCTATAACATGAACGGGTGAGATAACAGTTTCTAGCGGGCGAGGTGACAGTAAATTTGGCCGCAATCTTGCTACCATTGTTGACAAATAAAATTAGCTTTTATATGTTACTTAATGTGCGAGGTGCATGAAATATCTTTGAAAGTTCAATTTACCCAGCAGAAAATCACTTAATTTGACAAGTTAAAACATAGCCTAAGTGCCAAAACTAAAAATTTTCCTTCAGTATCATTATGGATTACGTATCCGGCTAATAACGACACAGATCCCTGCATCTACGTTTGTTGAGGACTTATTACTGCCTTTTTTCCCAAATGAAGGTGAAAATACCCAAATGAAGCCCCCAATGCGGCAAGATGTACGTTTAAACATAGTCAATAAGTCTGTTTTATTATATTAAGTAACTTTCCATGTGTTATTTTATGTTTTCTGATTAAATATCTAGTACAATAGAAGTGCAGCACTGATTTAACATTGCATATTTCTGTAGCTATAGTGGTAGAAGATTTTCACATGCTAAAGGTGTAGATGTGTCACCCCTTTGAATTTGATAAAAATGTATATACTGGTAAGTGGTAATGCAATGGTATGAATAAACCAGCATAACTTTTAAAGATAGATTGATTGTGTTCTGGTGTTTTATGGCGAGTAGGGCCAAACTACTGATATAAAAGATTGACTGGTTGATTTGAAATAATTATTTTTATGCACACAGTACAACGTTCATTTCATATTTGGCATTACAGATTGAATTTGTCAATAAAACATTTAATATATAATGCTGATTTCGAGTGCCATCTCACCTTCCCAAGAAATCGACCTTTTGTATAGCGCTTGTTGGACGAGGGATCAAGCACTATGTCTGGAATACTGCTCTCAGTTCTCGCTTTCATCGAAGTCATCTTCCTGACTTTCCTTGGGTTTTTCGGGAAAGTCAAAGGCCGATAATGATTAAGATGTTGTTGATATCGACAGAGAATTATTCAAAATCAGGTGTACTAAGTCTAAGAAGAAGTTCTGTACAGCTTGCATGGGTTTTCAAATTTGCCAGTTTGTACGTGTTAAAGGCTTTTCGTCTATTTGATTGGATAAAATTCGTGGTTGGCGGCCCCCTAGTGGACAAGTTGAATCTCGTTGGATGTTTAGTGCGCAGGTCCACCACTTCTCTTATCTCATGTGTAAACAAACACACGTGGAATGTAAAAATCAACGAGCAGCAAGATATCTTGGAGTTTAAATCGACCAGTAAGCTTTGAAGTCATAAGTTGTAGATCTAAATGTATATATTGTATATATGTCAAATTTCTTTCGACCCTGCGGGAGATCGACATCGTTGACTGATTAGTTATGAATAAATATCCCTGTGCGAGTGTGATTACTCTTTATAAAAATATATAAATAAAGCCATTAGAAGTTAACTTTCATAGTACTGCAATCCTGACAAAACTGTCTCTACGCTCATTTTTTAAAAACAGTTTTTGTTAATCCAAACACTAGAGAGACTGATTTATTTTTTAAAAGAATATTTCGGTCTTATTTTCCCAACGAGATCGCAGGTTATATTCCCTTAGCCCTATATACGTGGTAGGCTAGCAAGTTATAACAACAATAGTCATGTTTCACGAGACTAGCAAAATAAATTCCAAATAGTGTCAAAATGATTCTTGCTTCTGAAGTACAACTCTTGTATAATCATTATGTTAAGTAATTTGTTAAGCTGATGGATTATTTGTCATGATCAATTAACGCTCGTGAATTAGCATCTGGATTACTAGACTATAAATAATGATACAGAACTCTGCATCTATAAAGATTACCGGTATTTAACAAATCCAAACTTAAAGTCACATACGCACCCAAATATTCTGTATTTTTGGTTTTCACAGAATCACATGAATTATATATAATTATATATGCCAGCCCATTAGGTGAAGGAACCCCCCACCCTCAAGGACACTGACAAACAGATTGGAACACCACAGGATTTGAAAAAAGATGCCACAACAAAGTGGCCTACTGAGGCCCCCTAGCTCCGGGAGCACCAGGGCACAGGAAGCTCTTGCGCTACTTTTCAGAATGTATCATTGAACTATTGAGCCTTAAAAGGGCAAATATGATACTTGTGAATCGACCGTTGACATCATGTTTATCTTTAGAATAAATGAAAGTCATCATGCAACGCCTTCAGTTTTCATTCTCACCAATGTTTTATTAATGTTTACTTTGTGATTTATTTGAAATGGAGATAACACCCTTGAATTGAAGATCCTGCAACATAGACAGGCAAATTAGAGAAATAAACAGGAGATTGAAGTGTAACACCAAGCCAATCAAACCAAAGCATAGGTCAGAACTTATGACTCGGTCTTAATCCAATTTTGAGCTAAAATTCAAGGGATATGACAAATAAAACCAAGTATTCTGCTATTATAGTTTATTTATAGTATGACATACAAACCTGTCCTAGATTATAACCAATACTAAAAGTCAATACCAGCAGACCTTCAATGAATGGTTTTACAAAATTTGTCAACCGATGTTTAATTTAAATATCACATTCTGTGAACTACTCTCCTAACTTTGTTAGCTATAATAGTTTACCCTAGCATAATTTATTATTACAGTACAATACATGTAGAGCTATAATGCAATATATGATAACCAGACAGTGATTCTAGTTACAATTTAGCGTAAGAGAAACCCCTAGAAGAAAATCATGTTGTGATGCCATGAACACAATAATAACCCTGTAATATTGTCGGGTAGGTCTTCCAAATGTATGAAGACTAGATGTAAGCTACACTATTACATACCAGAGAGGGCTTTCTTCGTCAGGGAACAAACTAAAAATGTTTATCATTTGGTAGATGTTTTAAACTGTGACTAGGACCTCTTGGTTGAGACAAAACTCACTTCTGTATCACATAACCCATATCTGCCCTAATCTTCATTGATGGAATAATTGGTTTATTACTAACTCTAAAAAATACTTTTTCCAGGTTGTGTTTATTTTACCCATACCAAATTATCTTTGTGTGTTACATATTTGCCACATATGTTCTTCACAATTTACATGTTACATGCATTTCCTTTCTCTAGATGCGCCTTTAGGTTATCCAGAACAACTAGAGATTCAGATATATCTAGAAACTTGTTTCTGAGAATTCATCTAGAACATGAGATGATTTATCCATTTTAAATGGTCGATATCCCTAAACTTCTTGGTAAATTGGTAACAATGTTTCTGCCTAGTTGTAAAGACTGATCTTTTATTGAACAAGGCCGAAACATCGAATATCACTATACCCAGAAGTTAAAACTCTATCAAAGTTGTGCTTTTGTTATGTGCCTGTCATATTCATGATTATAACACTCGTGCATTTATGTTGTATAACACTGCATAACTGTTGCTCATGTATACGTCTCCTCATGTATGGGGAGCTCGAGCCACACTCATTGTATGCAAGATGTGAATATATATTTGTGTCATCTCCAAGGCATCGTTATGTATTTCTACATGAACCCCTACAACACCATAGTGCCCAGCTTCTAAATACCACTTAAACAAGCAATATAATATATATCTGCCAACGGACTACACCATACACATACAATTTTCTCTTATATATTACAATACTCATGCCTACACAAACATGCTACATGTACATACATGTACAAACAACACAAAGATTAATTAATGGATAACAGCTAACTCGAAAGTCTTTGGCAGTTTTGGAAGCAGTGCCTAGCTACTCTACTGAGTTCTGGAATTTCTTCAATTTGATGGATGTATTTTGGGTTTAATGCAGTGCCTGTGGTTGTTTAACTTATTTGAAGACACACCTGCCTAATAGGTGAAAAAACCAACCCTAACGACACTGGCAACAGACAATGAATGACCACACAGGCCAGCCAAAGGATAAAACACAAGACAGAACAAATCAGCTTCTGAATGCCCCAGAGAACTCCAGGGCAAAGAAAGTTCCCCCTAACCACCTGGACAGATATACAGAAATATTGCTTGAAAATTGCTTCATGTATGCTATCCATGCCATTCATTTTGATTATGTAATTTACAGACTCGGAATAAAGATGAGACATTTGTTCCCCTCTATCTTAACAGTGGTCTATCCATAAGGTCAAAGCTTTTATCTAAAGCTCTGACGGGATCATATCAAAATTAATGTGGTGAATTTACGGTCTCTATATAACAACCTTTACATTCATCTGAACGCTCTCTCTACATTTGTAACACACAAATATCAAATTGGGATGTTTCCTAATAACCAGTTGTTCTGCTAACTAGCATAACAATGAATTTATATCAACTTCTTTGAGCTACAAAATCATGTAGGCCTAACTAGGGATGGTTGGTTAACAGGCTACACCATCATGTAGGCCTAACTAGGGATGGCAGGTTAACAGGCTACAACATCATGTAGGCCTAACTAGGGATGGCAGGTTAACAGGCTACAACATCATGTAGGCCTAACTAGGGATGACAGGTTAACAGGCTACAACATCATGTATGCCTTACTAGGGATGGCAGGTTAACAGGCTACAACATCATGTAGGCCTAACTAGGGATGGCAGGTTAACAGGCTACAACATCATGATCGCCTAACTAGGGATGGCAGGTTAACAGGCTACACCATCACGTAGTCCTAACTAGGGATGGCAGGTTAACAGGCTACAACATCATGTAGGCCTCACTAGGGATGGCAGGTTAACAGGCTACAACATCATGTTCGCCTAACTAGGGATGGCTGGTTAACAGGCTACACCATCATGTAGGCCTAACTAGAGATGGCAGGGTAACAGGCTACAACATCATGTAGGCCTAACTAGGGATGGCAGGTTAACAGGCTACACCATCATGTATGCCTAACTAGAGATGGCAGGTTAACAGGCTACACCATCACGTAGGCCTAACTAGGGATGGCAGGTTAACAGGCTACAACATCATGTAGGCCTAACTAGAGATGGCAGGTTAACATGCTACAAAACATCATGTTGGCCTAACTAAGAACATCATGTTGGCCTAACTAAGGATGGCAGGTTAACAGGCTACAACATCACGTAGGCCTAACTAGGGATGGCAGGTTAACAGGCTACAACATCATGTT
>JAVFBZ010200936.1:0-13783 GCA_032466195.1 Katharina tunicata | reverse complement strand
ATTTTATATTTATTTGGTAAATTGTTATATGTTTAATTGTTTGTGTAAAATACTTGTATCCGGGCCTATGGCCAAAATACAATAAAGTTTATATATATACATACCGTATATTAGTTGAGAGAAATAGTATTGCTCTCTGTAGAAGATATGGAAGATGGAAACTGTTGACAGGAGTATAGTCTATCATAGATCAGCAGCCAAGGCGGTAAACGGTTTTATTAGCAGAAGATATTCCCGGTAATTGGTTTTATTGATCACAAAACTACCGGTAAATACTTTTATCGATCTCAACATGTCGAGCCATTTACAAACTCTGTGTGGTGACAAACCAGAGAAAACAATTACCTGGATAATCACATGTAATAAAGACGTGAATTACCTACAATTATCCTAACAGTTCCGCCAGAAACAATCCACGTCAGAATACAACATCAGCCAATATTGTGGGATGTTATTGCGCTAACATTCTACGGAAAGCAATTGTCAAAGAATTAGTTTTCCAACACTAACAACATTTATATGCACACATCAGGAATCAAGTAAAAAAAACCCAGTTTTGTAAATTAAACAGGCGATCGAATCATAAATACCAATTCGGAAGAGTAATATAACTGTCAAAAAAGTGACAAATGTATAAAAGTAAGAGAATAGTTTTTTTTTCTGATGAAATGAAAGCGTATTGTTTCTATGAATTAAATTAAACATCAACTCCCGATCTACACGATAGTTTCAGAGCATATGTTGTGGATAGATTACAACATATAACTTGTCAAAGATCCTTTCAATAACTCTTAAACAGAATAGATGTCTGCCTTATTGATGCCGCACCATAATGAAAAGCTTTGCGACCCTTCGTCCAGCACAACTGAGTCGCCCACAGCGTACCTATCAGTCAGCCAGTAGGACGGCGATTCCTTTCCTGCTCGCTACCACGAAGATGTTTGAAATTGTGTCAATGGTGATTCACTTCAGAGAACATATTAAATATTATAAGAGTAAACACGCTTAAGCTTTGTTTTAAAGTTATAATGATTGGATTGGACCAGACACGGCTGGCGGAAATATTCTTAAACTACACACTTACAGAGGCAGTGAAAATAGCACGTGTACAATTCGTAGAGGAATGTTTGGATGGATTAGTTTGTAGGCTGTGGAAGTCCTGAACTCCGTATTCTGGTGCCGATGGCTGGTATACGGTTCTGGAAAATAAAATGTTTAATATGTTTCATGGTTATCCACAAAAGCAAACAGCCATATTAATGCAATAACAATGTCTCAGTATTCGATGTAGACACCATATCAAGTTATAAACCATACCAGCTAATGTTTTAGGTGTCCCAAAATCCTAATCGTCTTTATAATTGTCACATAATGTTTGAATACATATCGCTCGCTTCTATTATATGTTATATAGTTACAAAACATGACAAAGATGGATTTACATTATATACCACGAATTAAACCCATCTGTGTCATGTTTTTATTATGCCACTTAAAAAAGATGTAATATAGTATTTTACACTTCGTTCCAAATCCGCATCTCCTTAGAAGTCTGCCCAAACTGTACAAACTGTTACGGATGCAAAAATATTATAGTTAATAGTGTTTTGTACTTTGTATATTTGAAAGAAATCCGAACTGGTATAAATATCAGGGAGATGGAGCAAAACAAATAATGTAATTATTAACTTTGAGAAAAAAAAAACATCACTCACTTCTAATGGCTGGTGTCAAAAAGCGTACATGCGGTCTAATTGTCTTACAACAAGCGATAATACAATTTGTTTCCAATAACCCACACCTTTCTCGTCTAAATTATGTAAAATGAAAAAATAAATCTAAGATACACAATCATTAACCTCACACTTTTTGTTTTCAAGTAAAGCGCAATCCAGCTGGTCATAATATTGATTTATATCTTGGGTACCTATTTGTATATGAATCAAAGATGTGTCAGAGGCAATTAGGGCCAGACTATGGTACGGTTTTGGTTCAGCACAGACAATTAGGTGCCATGGATGAGGCCCGGTTCTAGCATTTAAGAAACAGGGATTGCATGTAGGTGGATTAGACAAAAACTCTGATCATGATCAAAAATAGAAATTATCCACCATTAAGTTACCTGTTCATTTTCAACATGGGCATTTATTTTTATGTTTCGATGCGATTATAGCAGAAATTCCTGGTTCTGTTGTTTATATATATTTTTGGCGATTCGAGCAGGACTTTACAGTAGGAACTGGTCCAGGCGTGTCCATGGCCCCGGGCAGCTCATTGGTCGCGATCGCTGGATATGGTTTTCAGACTAGTCTACGCATTCTGTTATTTTATTTTTCATCAACAAAAATCAATTTGTCATGGGTGAAAAGAAATATCTCATTTGTTTGGCATGTGGCTTTGTGGGTGCAAGCTGTTTTACTCTTCAGAATCTTTAATGTAAAATCTCATTCTTACTTTTTAAAATGAACAGCAAACAACCTAACGTTTGAAACTTAGACGCCTTTCTATCTTGGTTTGTATAATAAAAAAACCTATAAATTGCTTTGCTAAAAATGAACGGATTGGGGTTCCTATACCTCTCTGAATCCGACACAGTTATGGTTAAAACGTAATCCAAGGTCTCCATGAAAATCGTACCATATGTATAGGTTATCGGGCTGAACGGTTCAGTATGGGCGAATCCTATTCGTCCCGTCCTAGCGCCAGGACGATTCCATACAGAACCGGAAATAGCAAAAGGTCTTAATTCTGCTACCTCTGTGACTCTGCATAGTACATATATAAGCCGCGGATACACGGGCATCGACAAGATGAACTAAAAAGAATAGAGGAACATTAACCTTCCAACAGCAAGTAACATTTTATTGTTGTGTTAAGAGTCGCTGTCTACTGTTGAAATACAGCGCCGTCATGTGAGTAAACTACCCTTGAGCAGGGTGTTAAACAACTAATTATCAATCAATCAAATAACATGAGCATCAGAGAGGGCTTAATTCAGTTCGTCAATGAATGACGGCTTGCAGTTGCACGGCGCTTTGACAGCTTGTAAGCGTCGCAGGAATATTGACGCACTGCCAGTTAGATCGAGTGACCAGCGTTACAAAATAAAACGTCAAGGTATACCATAAACGCCACATGTAGGTGAACTAAACTGACGCGGATTATTTTTAGCCCATCAATATTGGTGGACCTAAAAAGCCGCACTGTTTTGATCTTAGTCAAAATAGATGAAGTAAACATGCTTACCATTGAGACAGACGAACTTCTTACAGTTGCTAATTGATAAAAAAAAAGAAGCGGTCCATTCGGTCAACCTGACTTACGACACGTTAAACTGCAATTTGTTACAGGTTATCTTGAACTTAGCTTCTAAAATATATTAAACGGGGGAAAGTTATCAAGCTGTATTTGCCGAATAACTAACAGCCAGTCGCGAACCGTAGACTAAGTTATAACCCCATATTGTGATCTGTTGGACGGGTATGGTGTGTTGTATGAAGTCCTCAACAAACCTCTACAGAATGGTGGAAATATACATAAATTTACCTAAAGTGAAAACCAGCAGTCTATAATGATGATTTATCTGATGGCATCTACAGTCATGCCAGATGTATTTGATCAAATATGTGTCAGAGGTGATGTAGTATGGTGGACACAGCGTATCGAAGGCCACAGACGTTGTGTGAATACGATAAGTGCGTTGTATTAGATTTAACGTGGTCTTATCCTGAAGTTTAGGTTCTGACTTTGACGATATTACTATGAAAAGGGCACTTTTCAGAACACGGGTGATATTCGTAAGGTTTCTTCCCGGTTTTCCGCCAAAGATTGACAAAGCTGAATCGTTCGGTTAATGAAGAGTACGGTCTAGCAGGGTTTTCACTGATGAGAAGCGGAACCACGAATAATAGAGGTGAAAGTAGGACAAAGCTTTGGAGGAAGCAACCTCCTCTCCTAACAAATGCTGGCAACTTTCCGAAACATAGATATGGTAAACCGAATCAGCATATATGACCCGCTCGTGTTGAGGCCAACACCGGTACAACGCCCATGCGTCGACGGAATTGGCGGTCCACCCGTGGGTTGCCCGGATGAGTTATTATAACAAATCCTTTTCGTGTATTAACATATTGGATTTAATATTAAAGCTTCTGTCACGCTTGTAGCATTGGGCTTTACCATGCGAAATGACACAGATAGTTCACATATGAAAAAGCCCAATGCTACAAGGTACTGATTTTTTTACTTCCTTCATTGTTTTTAAAAAGGCGTGCTCGGTTTATAGTATTTTGCTTATATGACGAGTTCGTATTGTCTGTGTACAGATGAAAACCGGAAGATACCTCCTTAAACCACCCGCGATCTCCTCGGCTGCTAGCCATTTACATTATAGAGAGTCAACAGCTGCCAAATATAATTCAGATTTCCATTGCAGGCTTTTGTCTTTGAACTGCTTGACTCTCCGCCAGAAGAGCATTGTAACGCACTGGAAACATTTTTATACACTGCTGAAATCAATTTTATGAATATTTGTTGCTTTTATGTTCAAGTCAATCTTTAAAGATTTATTTGTCTGGCATTTTTATCCAGTTGTGCAAACATAACTGATGTAAATAGATGTGCTTTGCTTATCAAAAGATTTCAGATCGATACCCGGTCAGAAATGAAGTCAAACTGGTCTGCTAGCTGTGGTATTTGGGCTTTCCTAGGCTATTCTTTATGTCACAAAATTTCTGCAAATATAGGCACAAATATATTTACGATTTCTGTCGTACTTCCCGAACCCACTAGCCAGAGGAGACCGAATAGATACTAACTAGTACAACGTCTAGTGGCATTGTCCATGTTAAATATAGATAGAGTATCAAATGTTATCTGGTCTTAACCTCTGACTTTGCCTTGTCCTCGCTCAGTCTTGTAGTTTCACAAAGCGACTCTTTGCTGCTGTATTGTGTATATAGCAAGGATCCATACATTCTGTAACACTGATCGGCACCCGGTCTGTTTTCGACACTCTCTTCTGTGTTTTGACATCCAATCGATATTTGTAACCTAATCGATTTTTGGCACTTGTATGTATTCTACAAAGAGTTAGTTCCTGGCATCATTCGGTACTCGACAACCAGGAGTATTGGTTTTATAGATAATTGTCTGTTATACGTCATTATAAGCAACATGTCCTGAGAACGAGATGTTAGGCCAGGGTTTGAACGTTTGTACACATCCGCTGATATAACTGATGTGAACAATAATATGGAAACGTGTTAAGTTGAATTGTCTTCTTTATATGTCTTCAGACTGTTGTCAGGGTAATAATGCTTCGTGACCACAGGCGTCGTCTAAAGCTGAGGTATTGACTAAATATATTAACTTAATAACAATGATTTTTTGTCATTAGTGTCTTGTTGAATAATACTTGCCTTCTCTAAAATTTATAATTTCGACATGGAAAATTTACGTTTAACGTAAAGAAAACATGTTAAGTCAAGTTTTACTCCAGTAACAAAGCCATCAAGAAGGCCCGGAAAGGAATGTCACTGGACAAATAGTAACCAGCTCAGAAATTTACATTCAGAACCTTTTAAATAATATTTTAACTTCAGATTCCTGTGAAATAGAAAACTCGTTTTATGGTCATGTTAGTCCAGTAGCCAAGAAACTCACTACAAATCCACACTATTCTAATGTTTTACTTTTCATTACAAAATCATATCTTGTTTAGATATCAAACCATGCCGGTGACATGCGATTATTTGATAAATATATCTTATTTTACTGCAACTGGTGTAGACGGGTATTAAAATATATATAGTAAAACTCGTATCACACCGTATATGTGTTGCATGAAGCCATATTATCAATTTATCTTTTCAATCGGGTATTGTACCTTGGACGATGAAACATGCTTAAGTAACATCAATATATAAGACTGATAGGGAACCGAATATAGTAACGAGAAATTATTAAAAACCAAAGAAGATGAATTAATTGATTGGGGCTTTACGCCGTACTTATTTCAGCCCAATTGGTGAAGGAAACCCCCGTCAACCAGGATGGCAACACAGAACACATCACAAAACACTTACAAAACAAGAAGTCTGAGTATATGGACTGTATACCGTTTTGTATTTGTGTATATAGTAAATCACTGGTCCTGTGATTCTTGGCTTTCAGGCTGATAAATGCAAAATTCAGATTGCATTATTCCCGCCTGTGTGAATATCGTCTCGCACGAATAGAATTTTATGAATAATATATAACAAAACACTACAATGATAAGGAAGAGGCGTCAGTAACAGTGCTCTGTCGACATATAGATAATTGTTGTCTAGCACAAGAGGCCCAGTGTTAAGTACAAATATAACATTAAATTTAAATGGTGCTTGACGCGTGTTAAATGGTGCTTTGGTTGCCAGACTCCGTAATGGGCGAAGAACAATGTATTTAGTTCTCGGAGTCAATGTTTTGGTTGTAGCGTGTGCGTTGTTAGTTCTGAAAGATCTATCAAAGAAGTATATGATATTCAGGTGGATTTCATCTGGCTGTATAAAGTATATGTTAAGGCTCGATAAGGCAGTATATTGTAGGGCTGTATAAGGCAGTATATGGTAAGACTGTATAAGGCAGTATATGGTATTCAGGTGGATTTCATCTGGCTGTATAAAGTATATGTTAAGGCTCGATAAGGCAGTATATTGTAAGGCAGTATATGGCAAGGCTGTATAAGGCAGTATATGGCAAGGCTGTATAATGCAGTATATGGTAATGTTGTATAAAGCAGTATATGGTAGACAGGTGAATTTCATCTGGCTGAATAAAACCTTATATGTTAAGGTTCTATAAAGCAGTATCTAGTAGACAGGTGGATTTCATCTGGCTGTATAAAGCAGTATATGGTAAGGCTGCATAAAACAATATATTGTGGACAAGTGGATTTTATCTGACTGTTTGAAGTGGTATATGGTGAGGCTCGATAAGTCAGTCTATTTTAAGGCTGTATAAGGCAGTATATGGTAAACTACTGTATAAAGCAGTATATGGTAGACTGGTGGATTTCATGACTCCTGTCATCGACTGAATAAAATCATTACGCCCTTATGCCCCTGGAATTGTAAGCAAAACTGTGGGTGCTTCGCCTCTACGACAATTGCACGGCACACACAATTTGGTGCCGAGCTATATTGACACAGATAAATAACAGGCAGGCCGGGATTTGATTGTAACATTACATTGGTTGTTTGGTCAAGTCATTAAAATTATACTAATAGATTAGAGAAACAATAACATGACACCTGGGCATGAACATCAAAGACAACATCACTGCGTTATTAAAGTTTAACATACGGCTATTGTGTGTATTTGTTTGGAACGATTGTTGTTTAACGCCGTACTCAAGTGTATTTCACTTATTCCAATAGTTGACGGCGACTCTAATGCAACCCGAAAATGTTAAGTCACTTAAGTGTTATCACTGTATAGATAAAGTTCTTCCAGTGCTATGTATGACAGCATGGATATAATCTGGAAACATACTGCCCTTGGCCTGATGCCGGTAATTTCCTGAACGTCCATTAACAAGATAATCTGGCCTATGAAGCGTATTTTCCACGACAAAGGTAATCACCACAGCAACAATCCTTTTCAGTTTTACTTCTAGTTAGTCCATAAAGTCATACTGGATATCTAGAACACGTCATGTTTTTTTATCGCCAAAGTGATAGCTGCTCTAATAATTGACCGGGTGTCAATATAAAGTCAATTATTGCAGTCTTGGTATTGAATAAGGGTTACTAATGGCTTATGAATAAACAACCCATTTGTAGCGTAGAATAAATATTAATACAAATTCGTCACGTTGCAAAATTATAGACTTCAATTCTGTTTATTTTAAATCTGTAAATTTATAGGTTCATAACTTAATTAGGAGTACAATGATAAAACAAATACACTGTCACTAGTTGACACAGATTGTCCTTGACAGCGTTAGTGGAAGTGGGACTTTAAAATGCTACTGTCATATTGTGCGTCCTTCCATCCGTAACAAAAACGTTTTGCACGCGATAACTTGAAAAATAAATTGACAGATTAACACCACACGTGGATTATTCCTCCCTCGTGTTAAGAAGGCGGATGTGCTTTGCATTCCATTAAATTTCGCATAACAATATGGTCGCCAATGCGTATTTTACAATATTTATCAGTGTATCACCATAACATGAACATAAATATCCTCAAACTTAAAATGTTGCCTATGTAGCTCAGACATAGAATCTGCAGATTGTATTCCACCAAATTCCGCTTCCTCCTGTTCAGACAATGAATGGGATTGCATTCCACCAAATTCCGCACACTAATATGGCCACCATTGCATGATAATTTGAAAACATATTCACAGCTTAATTTCGAATTGGAATGTGGTTTCCTCCTGTTCAGACGATGGATTGGATTGCATTCCACAAATTCTACACATTTTTCTGGCAGCCAATGGGTATTTTACAATATTCAAGCATCAGTATGTGTTGAAGACCGTCACTTTGAAATAAACTAACTGATTACCTTTAAACTTCCTTAAGCTCAGATTAAGCTCAGTCGTTTAACGTCGTACTCATTGGTATTTCATCTATATGACGAGATTGCTTTGCCGGTTTATGGTGGAAAACCGGGAAGAAACCTCGTAAAAACCACCCCGCGAACTTCGCAGCCACAGGAAAACTTCCCTTTTATACATTAGGTCCAAAGGGGGAATCGAATCTATATTTAGAGAATAATAATAGTGAAACCACAGGACCTATACAATGCTATAATTCTACAGTACACTGTTCTATCTCAATTACAAGCACTTAATGTTGTAAATTTACATATCATTTTTATAGTGTATATCAGGATTGTCGATATAAATAGTAAACTAATTTGTACAAAATAGTGATCACAGATTTCTAAAAACACTCGTTGCTGGGCCATGGCGTGGGCGGAGAAAATATATTGAGTTATTGGTCAATGAATTCACTAATCTGTGCGGAATGATGTTGTCTTTGGATATATTTTTGAAAATGAAAATAACTTTTTTATTTCAACCGCCTTCAATTCAGAGCATACGGTATTTTATTTTTATCAAGTGTTGTTTATTTCCGTTAAATTGTTTGTTTTTATTTATTATTTATTTATTTATCTATTTATTGATTTACTTGATTAACGTTTAACGTTGTAGTCAATGGTATTTCACTTATATGACGACTTGGGTGTGGATGGTTAAAATCAGAAAAAAAAACTCTCGCGATCGCCGCAGCGACGGGAAAATTGTTAAGTCTATAACATTATTTTCTTGAAGTTCTGATTTGTATAACAGAGAAACATATCGATTTTATACTTTTGGAGATGAACGGGGTTTAATTATTTTTTTTGTTGTAACTTTTCGTCTAATAATAATTTTATTTCTGACAATGGTTTGAGAACCATTAATTAACGCTCCATTGTCACTGATCGTGTATCAAACAATTGTACATAAACTCTACTTCCAGTCAATGTGCTATCCATGTATATCATTAAACATTATAATTTGGTCAATCGGTAGCCTGTGAGAAATGCCGCTAAAACAAGTTAAAACAAGGTAACCGGAGATGGAAAATGGTTTAAAAGAAACAGCAGGATGACACCTGGGTTAATTAAATACCAATTATCATATTCCATATAAACTCTTTAAATCAAATGTATGTTCTTTTCTAGTTACATCTACATCTCAAGTCGTAATTGGTACGGCTTATACAGTTCCTGGGAAAACGTATTTCACAAGTGTAAAAGTATTGACTTTAGAGTCGATATGGAATCTGTGCCAGACTCCCGCTGTGCAGAATGTCTCATGGTTGAGTGGAGAAACCCTCAACCACGGCCCCACCTGTCAAGTAAATTCATAGTTATGAGCACTGGTATATGACACTCATCATACTGACTACTCCAGACCAGTAGGGTTTTTTATTGCTTACGTCTTATCCACAGCTGTTAATCATAATCAGCGGTTACAAAGGCATAAATTGGTGGATCAGGGCCGGCTCAATTTAGTTCACGTTCTCAATGCCGGTGTAACCGCTGCTAGCAGGAGTACTTTAGCGTTGGTACTAGGACTTCTATATCAGTATCATTAAAGCCTTTAAATGTGAAATGATTTGGTCCCCAAATTGATCACTAACACTTGTTATCATGTTATCTCCTCTACCCTCTCTTATTTAGCCAAACCGTATTTACCCTATAAAGGTACCAATAGATGCGAATTGAATAAATTTATGATCGGTCTCTGGGACCAGTAGACGTTATTGGTGGATTGATTGCAGTTTCAGGATAGCACTATCGATTCGAACACTACTATCTGACGTTATATGCGACCATAGCACAGTCTGCCGAAAAAAAAAATGCTATTGCCTCTTTGCCAAGTTTAGATTTTTTTTTTGCTTTTTGCGAATGATACTAGTTTGTGCCAGGTTTATCAGCAAGGCTTTAAGCAAGATATATAGTGTTCATCAATAAATGCAGATTTAAAAAATTCAGAAAAAAGCCGAAATGAATTTTGAATAAGTCGACATTCTTCTTTGTAATTTTGTCAGGTCCAAAGAATTTTGTTAACAGTCAATATTAATTGTATTCGTATGTGTTATTTCATTCACTGCTTGTAGTTAATTATAACAGATACTATTTCTCTGTCGACAATATGTACCAGAAATATGTTCCATGTGATCCCCACTCTAGTAAAGTGTTTGTCTTATTGGTGACTAAATGAAGCCTGGTGATTCTGTAAATCATATCTTTATTAAGTTCATAAGACAACACGCTGAAAGTATGACCACAATGTAACTCTAAATATACCTAGAAGACTCAATTGTTTTACACTGTAGTTTAGTATTTATGGTGGCAGATTTTCAGGCATGTTTCCAGTTGCTCTATAACGAGACAAAGTAAAGACCAACACACTAGGGGTGCCGGCTCCAATGTACGCATAGATTCTGAGACATAACATGCCCATTGATATCGTGCCCCTATTGTATCAGTCTCACAATATAAAACCTATTGGCACCTTTTTGTTTCACGTCAAGTGTCTTGGAGGGCTGTTAAAGTACGGCTGATTTGTATTGATTAATCATTTAAATGCTGGCAGCAACAAACAGATAGCAAGTATTGGTATAAAGGAGCTTAGGTCTGCGGGTTTGTGTACTTTAACAAACTCCAACCCAATATAAGTGCTCAATCACACCATTGGATAATCAATTAACTTGTCCGTCAAAACAGTGCCATTTGATAGTGCCGATGGTTAGTTGTAAGGTTGTTGAATATTTAACGCATACTGCCCTGTAATGCTAGAATTGCCCAATACACGAATGTGGAAAATACCAAACAGTCAACATTGAGCAGAATGAGATCTTAGCCGAGCTATGTTACTCCTTCCCCATTAACTGTCAATGAATAATCTACTAGGTTGGGCGTTGTGCAAAGGACAAATAGCTATATTTTGGGTTATCAAAGTAATATATGTGATCAACGACATTTTAATATACATTCAGTTCAGTGAAATTATATCTACAAGAAATGTAGCACGGAAAGTCCACCATACATTTTACTTACCGTAGTTCTGTCGAAGTGACTTTCAGTGGAAAACGATTGACCCTAGAAATAATGTACACTCTCCAGTATAGCATAGACTAGTCCACTAGTGTTTACAATGACGTAATAGGTAGACTCTCCAGCATAGTATAGACTAGCCCACTAATGTTTACCTGACGTAATAAATAGACTCCCCAGCATAGCATAGACTAGCCCATTAATGTTTACCTTACGTAGTAAGTAGACTCCCCAGTATAGACTAGCCCAATAATGTTTACCTGACGTAATATGTAGACTCTCCAGCTTAGCATTGACTAGCCCACTAATGTTTACCTGACGTAATATGTAGACTCCCCATGATAGCATAGACTAACCCACTAATGTTTACACTGACGTAATATGTAGACTCCTCAGCATAGTATAATAGACTAGCCCACTAATATTTACCTGACGTAATAAATAGACTCCCCAGCATAGCATAGACTAGCCCATTAATGTTTACCTTACGTAGTAAGTAGACTCCCCAGTATAGACTAGCCCAATAATGTTTACCTGACGTAATATGTAGACTCTCCAGCTTAGCATTGACTAGCCCACTAATGTTTACCTGACGTAATATGTAGACTCCCCATGATAGCATAGACTAACCCACTAATGTTTACACTGACGTAATATGTAGACTCCTCAGTATAGTATAATAGACTAGCCCACTAATATTTACCTGACGTAATATGTAGACTCCCCAGAATAGTATAGACTAACCCACTAATGTTTACAAGATGAATATGTTGACTCCCCAGAATAGTATAGACTAGCCCACTTATGTTTAAACTGAAATCACCAGTAGACTCCCCAGCATAGCATAGACAAGCCCACTAATGTTTACCTGACGTCATAGGTAGACTCTCCAGCATAGTATAGACTAGCCCACTAATGTTTACCTGACGTCATAGGTAGACTCTCCAGCATAGCATAGACTAGGTCACTAATGTTTACACAGAAGTCACCACTAGACTCTGAAGCATAGCACAGACTAGCCCACTAATGTTTACACGGAAATCACCAGTAGACTCTCCAGCATAGCATAGACTAGCCCACTAATGTTTACACAGAAGTCACCAGTAGACTGCCGTATAGCATAGACTAACCCACTAATGTTTACACTGACGTCACCAGTAGATTCCCCAGCATATCATAGACTAGCCCACTAATGTTTACCTGACATCACAGGTAGACTCTCAAGCAAAGCATAGACTAACCCATTAATGTTTACACTGACGTCCCCAGTAGATTCCCCAGCATAGCATAGACTAGCCTACTAATGTTTACCTGACGTCATAGGTAGACTCTCTAGCATAGCATAGACTAGGTCACTAATGTTTACACTGAAGCCATCAGTAGGCCACAATATAACATTAACGTAGACTTATTTATAATTCATACATTAATCTACGTTAGACTGACGAACAAAATAAACTGCTGGAATATAAGCTTCATACCCTTCTGTTCGCATAAGATGTTTGGCCTAAACACTCCTTGACTTCATCTAATTTATATATACATTATACACTATAAAATGTTGCGAAACAAAATTGTTAATTTTGATTGCACTGATTCTTTGTTTCCTTGAAAAAGAATGGTACATAGCGCACTTATTAAAAGTAATTGAATATCGACGACTTTAGTAACATAAATAAACCGTTAAGTTAAAATCTTATGATAATTCATCTTCTATGCCAGACCCTAAGACTAAGCTGGCGGTTGGCTAGAGATGTCATACCTAAGCTGGAATTTGATTTTCTGTGGTGTCCGGATTAGCGTTCTGTGTCTGTCTGGCTTTGTTATCAAACATAACATGTCGAGCTACTGCTAAACACGATATATGTGATGAGCAAAACATGGACTATTACATATTTTGATTGTCGGACAAGTTTTGTGATTACTGATTGTAACAGCCGAGAAAAGTATTCGCTGGGGTTCCAACTTTTGGTTCCAGTTAAAGACAATTGCGGCTAACATACACTCTTCAAAAAAAGAAACGCAAAACCCAAATATCAATATAAATTTGATGGTATTCAAGGACGTGTAGATCAGCGGAAAACAAAGATACATGAATGAAGTTTTGTGGAGCAATGCATTGCTATGTTGTCCATATTTCATGAGAATAACAGTCATCACAGTCATTACTGCTGTCCAC
>JAVFBZ010200925.1:0-13784 GCA_032466195.1 Katharina tunicata | reverse complement strand
ACTGACTGGTTATATATGTACAAATATTTTAAAGATCATAAACATAAATAAACAATTTTGATAAATAGAATAACATGGATGTAATATATATGAAGCTATAGTTGTTAAAGAGGTTTGTTTTATTGCAGGTATTACTGATTAATTATGTTGTCATATGCCGAAGGAATAAAATCTTTAAAATATTTACACATATATAACCAGTCAGTGTTCATGATGGTTCATAATACTTGACAAAAATACTAGTAACTGTGTCGAAACGTCGTGTGAAATAATAAAGAAAAAGTCGATATCCATAAAATCTGTGTTCCAGTAATATTTATAATTAGTTTTAATAACATCAATTTGTATATATTTTTGTATAAATGTAGAGAAAGAAAATTTGTATATATATACCCAAGTTATATCCGTATGATCATATGCTTGAGAACGATGTCTGAATAGACATTGAAACGTAGCGCCGATAAAAAAAAAACAGATGTTGTAATCCATAAAGTATGTGTTATGTTTAATGTCTCAACTTCTAAATGCCTCTCAAAAAAACTTTGAGAATGTCAAAACGGATATAAACACAGACTTAAGTATCAAATAGGGTAATGAGAGTATTACTCGAATCAAGTAATTTAATGTCACAAGGGCAGTGACGTTTTGAAAAATGTCTAGTGCATCGGGAATAGGATAATGTGTCTTTTTGAATCGGGTAATAGGCGAAAAGGGTAACGATTACCAGACTTACGTTGTTGAATCGGGTAACAACTATACGAATAGGGTAAAGTTTGCCAGACACGCGCTACCAAACTAATATGAATCAAAATAGACACAAGACTTGCAGGTATCATTCAATTTTATAATTCATTGATCTGAGAAAAGAATGACCAGTAAAGTAGAATCGGGTTATAATTGTTCGAAATAGGGTAACGAGAAGCAAACATGCTGAATCTAGTGTCCTAGTATCTAGGTCAAATAGATGAGAATATGGCACAACACATCCAGGTAGAACAAAACGAGAATTGTGCATTGAATCGGGAATAAGATGACGTGTCTTATTAAATCGGGTAATAAAGATACGAATAGGGTAACCTATACCAAACATGGTCTAATACACCAATATGGAATCAGAACAGGATACAAAACCTGCAGCTAGAACCAAATTTCTCAATTTTTTAAATTGGAAATGGAGTTATGAGTATTGTTAAATTGGGTAATATTGGTGTGAATAAGGTAACGGGTAGCAATTTTGCTCAAACTATTTCAAATGGATGAAAATATAGTGCAAGAAATCAAGGTAGAACAAATTGAGCATTGTGTATTGATTCGGGAATCGGGCTGCACGTTATTGAACTGGGTAATAAAGCTATACGAATAGTGTAACGTATACCAAACATGCACTAATAAACCAATATGGGATCAGAATAGGATACTAAACATACAGTATTGCACGTTGTTGAACCGGGTTAATAGAGATGCAAAAAGGGTATCGTATACCAAACATGGTCTGATTTGTTGAATTGGAAATACATGTAGTTAAAAAGTATTGTTGAATTGGGTAATATTGGTGTAAATGGGGTAATGGGTAGCAATTATGCTTAAACTATTTCCCAATTCAATGAATTATAGATTGGTTGTCAAACATGCCGGTCTTGCGACTTTTTTATCCATATAAGTTTGTTAGAGCGTGTCTGGCGCACGTTACCCTATTCGTATTATTATTACACGATTCAACAACGTATGACCATATATCTGGCGCCAATTAACCTATTGGCACAATGTTACCCGATTCAAAAAGACTCATTATCCTATTACTGATGCACTATACAGCTGTCCATACGGCATTGCGCTTGTGATCTCGCGGTTAAATTAAACAATGAATTCCAAAATTACGCTCATTATCCTATTCGATAACTCATATCCCTTTTGACGCTCTCTTTGTTGCTCTTTGTTTATATGTGTTACCCGTTATCATATAATCGTTTTTGTTTTACCTTTTGCAATGTCCTTATAACCCTATAACCTATTCAAAAATGACGAAGATGTTGTCGACCTAGCCCCCCCTATTATGAATATCGACTATTCAATATATTTTGAATCGGGAATAGGGTATAGGGAAACGGGTGATAACTTTACGGACATATCGTAGGGCTTAGACTCTACGTGTTTGTTGTCCATAACAACGATCTCCCATATAGAATTACAAGTAACATTTGAATATTCGCAGACGATATATGTCTATACGTCATTTCCCACTCCTGGCTACAATAACCTGTTTTCACCTCTATAGAAAACGACAGGTCAAGTGTCCAGTCCAAGGCAAATAAGTGATTATCTCTCTTAATATTTCTAAAACTGCTTTGTTAAGGGCGCGGGGAAACATCCCAGATCTCCTCATTTATGTGAAATCCAGCCGATAAAGTCGAAAGCATCTTTGCGTCATATTCAATTGTCAGACTATAATGATATTTAAGATGAGAATTTGATATCATTAAAAAGATTTGCGTGGGTTTACCAGTTTGTCTGACAATTGAATATGACGCAAAGATGCTTTCGACGCTAGTGAAAACAGATTTCTGTTGGGCTCTGCTATGAAATGCACGCGTGAACAGACCAATCGCCGCACGAGAACTCATTAAACTATTTATTAACTATAGTCAGAATATTAATTTCAACGAGTGACGAACACCGGTCGGGTCCAACATGCATATGATCGTTTGTGTTATCTGTGCACATTTCTTTATTGAGAAACATGACGAAATGAGGTTGGGCAGCCAATGGAATGGTTTGCTTACAGTGTAACGAACGACAGCTCTTATCGTTTTTTCGGTGATGTAATGACTTGTTTATAGGTGTTACAACAACAACTGAACATTTTTAAAGTTTAAAATTTATCAATCTGTAAAAAGGATTTTGGGTAAAGTGTTAGGGTTAGGGTTAGGGATAGGGTTAGGGTTAGCATTTGGCAACATGTGCGTTTAAGTGTAACATCTGGCCGGACAGTTTCGGCTATTTCCGGACGATTTTCCGTATCTGCATAAATAATTTTCCAAATAAGGTGATATGCACGGATAACACAAATGCACCTCTGCCTGGTAACACTTGTGATACTTTTTTCACGGAGTTACCCGAGTCACGAAACCGACTCTGTATAAGGCAGGTCTCATTAACCCTCGTGCATACATTATACATCGTAATGCGGGTCAAATTATAGATTTTGCGAACTTTATTATTATTTAATACGGTATATCGAACATTCTCGAGGTTGGTGTTTTGTAAAAGCTTATACTTTGAACCATACAATACAAATATATAGAAAACCCGGTTTAATTCTTTTCCGTAGATTTTTGGCCGAAATTCTGCGGTATAGTTCCTTTAAATTATGTCACACATCTATCTAACTGTGACCAAGAAATACTATTTGCAATAGATTAAGTATCATAGAAAAATTTACGACAATTAAAACATTGGAGTACAAAGTAAAAAAAAAAAAAGACGTTGAAATATAAAAAAAAGTGTTAATGATTAATGGATTGGTGTTTGGTATTGTACTGCCATTTTAGAGTTTCACTGTAACAAAATGATTATTATTGGATTCCAAAATAACAGGAAAAAAAACTGGAATCGTATATGGACGCTGCGTCATGAAATCAATCTAAACAATAAAGTGCTTTTAGTTCAATTAACATCCATTTAATTCTTTAGAAACCTAAAGAATATTTTATTCTCCTTGACAAAATATATTAAACCTGGTATATTCACTCCAAGGTCTCGTGGCTTGCTGTGTTGGACACATTATTAAATGAAAAATTTGCATTTGTTAGGTATATCATATCAATACATGTTCTGAAACACAGTATACCTCAAAAGGGCACCTCTCCACTCCAAAATGGTTTTCCAACGAACAGCTGGATATATTTTACTACTAAGAGAGGCATTAACAACGTCCACATTTAAAGTATTCACACTACAATATATTTACTAAACATTTCCCGTTTTTCCTACAAACAAACAATCACATTCAATTCACCTGTAATTCGGTCAGTATGACTCGGATTAACAGGATTTCAATTTCACATTTTATAATTAAATATTTGGTAAACTCTCCAACACTTTCAAACTAGAATTCAACGATTCACTCGCTGTGTGGGTACATGTAACGTAGCACATACAACTTTTACATACTGTCTAATTTTCTCATGAGTCACCCTCATTGTGTTTTCTGAAAAGTTTTGGGGTAGAAATTATACCGTGTTACGTTATGTCCGCTGCAGTCGTTCATAATTAGTCAGTATATACACTAACAGAGACGTAACTAAAAATATCCTAGAGTTGAAAATCCATCGCAGTTACGTTCCTAACTTCTAAATACTGATCAAATCATGCCCAAGTTTACATCGGGCTGGGGCGGAGGAAGATTACCTTGAGCGAAAGCCAAAAAGGGAACTGCTTCTGCGCTCGCCCGACCTCAATCTAATTAAGCATGTGTGGTGCATATTGGAGCGTGTAGTTTTCGCACGAGTTGTGCAAACCCGGGTGCTTGAGAGGATTGGTGGCAGCGCCTGCCGCAGCGAGAGATTCGACGGTTCATTAGGAGTCGTCATAATGTCAGAGCTTCAGAAACCTCAATTTAACATATACATATTTTCAAAATGCTGATCTAATGCCTTACGAGTGTATAAGCTATCTGATCAAACAAAGTGATATACAACTTCATCATACTCGGCACATCTGGTATAACTTTTACATACCTTTCTCCAGAGCAATCCTATCTTATCATCTTTTCAAATCAGCTCGTCTCAAGGAATGGAATAACTTACCCACGCGTGCGTGCGTGCGTGCGTGCGTGTGTGTGTGTGTTTGTGTGTACGTGTGTGTGTGTGTGTGTGTGTGTTTGTGTGTACGAGTGTGTGTACGTGTGCATGTATTGTGTCCCATCGCTGGTGTGATTACTCTTGACAGTACTTGTTTCTTCTTGTTTTTCTTTGTTTATTGTCTTTGTTTTTTTTTTTATTAATTTTTGTCTTTATATATAAATGTACAGAATGGTAAATTTGCTTGCCCCGCATCAATATATATATGCGAGTAATGTGTTTTTGTGTGCGTGTGTGTGTGTACGTGTATTTTATATATATATATATATATATATATTGTATAACTCTGCTTTATGAACCAAAACTATATATACATATGTAAATGTTTTCTGTGTAAACGTATTTTTGTCATGTAGAATTAATAAGTTTCCATACAAATGTGTATCCTGTTAATGCGTATGTATAATATATATGCATTATTCATGTTTATAATAATTATGCAATGTCATAAATTATAGTATATATCATATACGGGATAGAAAAAGCCGTTAGGCTTTATTCCCGACATACATTCGCTTGAAAATCTTGTACAGTACTATTTAGTGCAGTTATTTATATGGTGAATAAATGAAATCAAATTGTTGACAGTGGCACAATAGGAGACCATTGAGTAAATCACATTGCGCTATTACACTGCAAAGTTGGATGTAAACAAGTATATTTGCATTGGTATAAGGAAGTATCCAGGTTCAATGTATCACAATAGTTATTTCGCTTGTGTTGATGTAAAGGACATTTCGACCAATCGACAGAGCTTTCTTTCAAGCTTTTCAAGGACTTCACAATATTGGCATTGAATGCCAAGAATATAAAAAAGTGACCATTTTCTGGTTATTTTAGACGGCTTTTAGCCAACTGCCCTAGCAGCATTCTAACGCATCGGTCCAAAATCAAGGTAAGCTTTTACGATTTAGACACTTCTGTTCATCTTATTATTTCCCTGCATCAAGTATATATTTTAAAAAGTGTACAACCGAATTATTTTTTGAAAAGAAGAAGACAGGTTAACACTGAAAACCCAATTTTTGTTGATGAACTGAATTACGGCTAGGTACTTTCGAGCATTTTTAAAAAAGAGACAAACAAAAAGAATAATCATTATGCTTCATTCTAGAAATTTGTTACGATCACTATTTATAGTTTATTAGTATTTGAATCTGATTATGATTCCATATTTATCGGTTTAGCAAATAATTACTTTTATTGCCACAGATGAAAACAAAGACTTTGATTGCGATTTTGCTGATATCCATGCTGATGGTACAGGACGCCGAGTCGTGGTTCATCAGGATCAGACTGAGGCGTATTGTCAGGGCAGTTCGTCGAGTAATTAAACCGATCTGCAATTGGGGCTGTCCTCGAGTTTGTACACGCGTGTTGCGTGATAGCAGGTGGAAATACGGCTGCAAAGTTGGGTGTAGATATGTATGCGGGAAATTAAAAAGAGAGGTAATTGAAATTGTTTTTTTTTTTTGTGTGATTTTCCCCTTTGAATATACGCTATTCGAAAAGAAAGTTTGTTTCCCTTTCGTTCAGTGCGTCCAAGTGTCGACTAAACAAACTTATGTATCAATGCGTGTTCTTTGTAACGGACACATTTGTATCTGGATTGCTAATTTTTTATAATCAAGCTGCTGATCAAGCAACATTTCAGCATTGATCGGTCGACAAGGACTGTGCAAATATTCGCCGAATGTCGTAAAACAAACTTGTTTTTTATTGTGGTTGAGTGGGGGGTGGGGGGTATTTGTCTATGTTGGGAAATGTTTTATTTTGAGGGGGGGTGGGGGGTTTTGATGCTTAACATCAAAAAAAATATTTAAAGCAAATAAATGTTTAGTTACTCTTTAAACGCAATGTTTTAATTTCTAAATAAATCTATTATTTTACCGGACATGTCAGGTATAAATTACGTGACAGAAAATTCCAAGACATTTACTTTCCTGGAAAATTAAATATTTCCTTCTATATTAAGATTATACGTAACATATCGAAATTGACCATTTTGGCACGTTTTGCTATACTAAACTGGTACCACATTACACAACGTCGGTACTAAAACTGACTGCGAACAGTTATTAAATTAATTATACTATCTTCTTCTTTTACAAAAAAATATTAAATTAGTTTATTTTGCTTTAATGTTTTTTATTTAGGCTATTGAAAACACCCACGTGACACCGTTACCTTACTACATGGACTATTATGACATTGACGACAATGGTCTGTTATCACTGGAAGAGATTGCTGTGACGCTCGGTGATCATGATGTAGAGTCGGACTTAGCAAAGGCCTTTAACATGACGGACATTGACCGTAAGTCTTATCTTCCTACAATAATTCTCAATACCGAAAATGAACCGAAAATACTCAAGGCGTTTGTTTTGGGGTTTTTTTCGTTGGGCAAATTTTGGAGATGGTTTAAATCAATGTTTAGCCTCAAATAAGAAATAAGTTCATTTCAAGGAATTTCCTAGTCGACATGAAATCTGTTAGGGCTATATATAGTTGTTGTTGTGCTTGGTGCTGCTCTGAAAAAATTATAGCATTAATTCCGCTGTATTTTCCCAATCAATCGACGTCTGTATTTTATATTTGTAGAAGATGGTATGCTGACGGAAGAAGAATTTTTCGCGTCAAAATGCCTCGTTTTCCGTAAGTAATTTATATTTTGATTTAGCCGAATTTGTTTTGGCTCTGTTCATCAAGCGGCGAACACCGGCAAAGAAAAGCCATTGCCAACGGTATAACTGTTTTATGTTTGTTTAATAATGCAAATGTTTAAAAAATACTCTCACTCTACACACGCTGTTTTTTTTTTTATTTTGTTTCTTTATTTAGGTCTTCAAGATCCTGTTCCAATGCCAACAGAGGAAGTCACGCAAAGTTAAGTTTGCCAAAGCAGCCAGAGACATATATATTTCTCGGCAATTCACACAAAACTAGATCTCATTCTTTGTTTAAGAGACATATCTAAGTTGTGTCCATTACATTTAGTAATACTAAAAATAAACAGTGATATAAAAGTTAATTTTAGAAATCGTTATGTGTTACATGATTTATTTTTTGTGTTTTGGGGTTTTTTTTTTGCTCTTTCATGTCGAACTAAAGGGTATAGTTCACTTGTATGACGACTTTGCGTAGCCGGTGAACGGTTGAAAACTGGAAATAAAATAATCCGAGATCACCGCAGCAACATGAAATGTTTTGTTATATACGTTACGTGGTTTAAATTAGACCTAGGTTGACTTTTGTGTTTTTTGTTGTTGATTGGGGTGCTACCCTGTAGCTAAAGTTATTGCAATCAAGTGACTTCGCTCCGGACAACGGAATGTAACCAAGCCAGCCCTGATAGACACTGTCAGCCAAGATTACAGCCCAGAACATGCAGACAGTGCAGAGGAGCCACAAGCTTCACTCTGATTACAAGCTGATTACTCTTAGTATACAATCTTATATACCTATAGCGCAGACCCGCGTCAGGCAGAGCCATCGGATACTTTTCCATTCTTTTTCCATATCTTTTGAAACCGGGACTATGTTTAATGCTTTGTATACATTACCCATACAGGAGATTCCCGTTGTCTGTATGGTAGAAAAACACTCAGAAAGTGCAACGAGTTCAGAATAACTTCTCGTAATTACGTCGCCTGGGTTTTCCATCGCGTAGTTACATATGTTAACAGACCCTCCGTGCCCGTTGAATACAATTTCCCTTTACTAGACATTTATACCACACAAGTCATGACAAGTTTTGATGGACAGACAAGGAAATGAAAAATTGTTTTTCATAACAGAAGTTTATTCACTGTCGCTGAACTATTGTAAATAGCGGTCTTCGCCCTTTTAGCCGAGCGTCCTGGAAAGCTCGTCAAAAGATTTTTCGTTGAATATTGAATGTACATGATAAACAGATTATAATGACAGCTCGAGTTGTCTGCAGTATCAATTGAGTTAGACGAATTGATACGCATACAGGCCGACCTCACATAGCGAAAGCTGACAATGGCGCCTAACCGCACCGTAATAATATCTTTTTATAACTTTGTTTGTTTGATCGGTGAATAATCGAGAAAGTAAAATATTAATGTAAATCTTTATGATACTTCGTAAAAGCATCTCACAATCTCCGCGGTCACAAGTAAGCTTCCTTATTTATACATTTATATGGTTGATATATATATAACGTAATTAAAGCATTTGAGCGGTTGGTTATTATCCATTGGTGTAGCCTAAACGTACACTGTCCAGCCTTGTTGGGGCTCATTGTTTGCTCACCATAGGCGTTTCCACATCTTGCTTATTCAATAACAATTATTTTCGTTTTATTTCTAAAACGTTCGGGTTGTCTTTCCAAAACTGTAACCTTTACAACACTGAATTTCGAAAACTGTAGTTCTAAAGTAATATCAAATATTTGAACTCGAAAGAGATCACAGTTCAGTTTTTTGCGTCCTTGATTCATTTTTTAACAAACACACAAATCAGTTCACGTCATTTCTGAACCGTATTCTGAATAGCGTTCAAGTTATTGGGTCTTTTCTGTGTAAGATAACAAAGCATAATCCCAGTGACATTCGTACCGAAGTTTGAATATAATTATTTGCTATATATGTATAGACCTAAGTATGTGTGCTAAATCTCCATTATCATCCGGCGTCTTTGCCAATACGCTTTTGTCTAGCTGAGAGACTTTCCAGATTCAATAAAATTTAAACTAAAATATTGTAATTATGTCAAACCTGTATTAAAACTACATGTATATAAATCTCTACACAAAGAACAGATTGCGATTTGTTAGATGTAGAGCTACCGTTAAGTATTCATTTATAAATATTCAGAACACTCATGAACAAAAAAGTGTAATTTTAATTTACCCCTTACTGATGTTAATTTGTCCAATTCAGTCATGTCCAATTCTGTTTGTATAAAAATGCCCACCTCGCGCATTTGTAACAGTTAAAACGCAGTTTTATTTGTCAACGAAGGTAGCAATATGGCGGCCAGATTCTAAAACCTTTCTCATTAACTTGATTTTTATTTAAATTATTGCTGCTGAGAGAGTTTGTAAATGAGTTAGTAATCATTTATTCACACTTATTTTATTTGTTGGTCGAAATAAATAATTCATATATACATTCAGTTGATTGATCTGGCGAATTATTTATCTTGTTTTACTTAATTAGTGAATGTGTAGCGCCGTAAATCAGCTGCAATCTCAACAGTCACCAGAACTACCTTTATACAAATTAGGCTCAAATGCAGTGCTGAGTCTGTAACTTTTGTTCTGCACATTGTCTAGCTCAGTAGCCAAATGCCCAGGCAACTGGACGGCGCGTGGGCCACGATGAAATTGTGAGTACCAACGTTTCGTACTACAAGGAGTAAAATAAAAAAATTATAGTATTAATTTTGAAACTCTAAGCTATGTTTGCCCTTTGTTTCAATGACGGAATTAAAAGTTGACAATTTCTGGTCACGACGTTTGACAGTTTTAATTGGATAATAAATTAGCTAAACTCGGTAAAATGCGAAGAAAGAATTATAAATACTTTATTTCCTTATAACTTTGATTAAGCTGTGGGAATCGGCAACATAGTGATGACTTGCCCAAAGCAATGCTTACAAATTATTTCCGGGACAACCAAATAAATACCACCGCTCGGGACGAGACTTCATCCAGTTTCCTACGATTTATCTGGTATCACGTTGTGTCTGCACCCTTGAAACTCAACGTAAGTATCTGATACATTTTTAGTTTAATATTTGGTAATAACACAAACCTGAACACGTTGAAATCTCCTCCGGGCTTTGTTATCGAACTAATCACCTGTTGGAATATTGGTTTGGTTTAATTTGCAATAAATGTAATTGGTATCATTGAGCGGTAAGCTAGTGTGTGCTTACGCTAAGTGAACCAATCGAATCGCTCATACGTGATATAACATGGTCTAACTCACACCGGTCTATGCGTAATTTCGTAATAATATCTTACTGAACATTTTAAAAACTTACTAAACTTAGTTTCTCTTTCGACCCTTTCAGATGAAAACTAAAGCTCTTATCGCTGTCCTGCTGATCTGTATGTATATTTCGAAGAGTTCGCCGATTGTTGAAGCCGATCTGAAAATTCACATGTCCACGTGTTTGCAGCAGGTTCGTTCCTGGAGCAGTAGGTCGATTTGGCTGCAAATTTGGTTGCAAACGTGTATGTCGGGGTAAAAGAGAGGTAAAGTTTTTCATAGTGGAATTAACCTCCGTTTTAAATGTTGTCGTTGTTTTTCACATTGCAACACTCGCCCAGTTTTCTTCTCTTGAGTTTTTTTTTATAAATTTATCTGGCAAAGCTATTATATAAGCAATAATTTAAAAGATACACATGCAAATAAGGAAAACACACCGATCGATTGAAAATAGTTAAATTAAAATGTGTGCCGTTACTGTGAACTAGTGCGTGCTTTACCAGCATGCTCGAAAGTCTGAAACCGAGATATAGGCCTATACAAATATGTGTATAGGCCTAATTGGCTAGTTCATCGTTCTGGAATCCTTTTAGGTAGTTTAATATCTATGAAGTGTGGATTATTTAAAGAATGAACCAATAAACTTAATAATCCTAAAAACAAGATCCTATTTATTTCTCGAAATCTTTCATAAAGTTCAGTTAATGCAGTTTTAAGTTTTAAAATAAATGTAAGCTCAAATGCACTTTTTGTAACGAAATTAATTGATTTCATTCAGCGTAGTATTTTCATACGTGGCGCAGATTTTCGTGGCTTTTCATTGAACTGCTAATTGTCTTTTCCCAGGCCATCGAAAATAGCCATGAAACTCCACTGCCCAACTACCTGTCCTTCTGTGACATCGACGAGGATACGTTTGTCTCCATGGATGAGTTCGCTGACACACTTGGGCACTTCGACCTTGAAGAAGATTTGATCGTAGCTTTTAACTCGACTGATATTGACAGTAAGTATAATTATCAGCGTGTCTCTTAAAGGAATTAAACACATTTATAGTTTTATGTTGAAATATCCCTATAATAAGTAAAGACTGTAGTATCGGTCACAATTCGTCTGAGTACACCAGTTTATGGATTTCTTTGTTGACTGGTTTCTTCAATAAACAAACATAATTTGAAATAAAAAAATCTCAGTCTTGCAATTGAGAATAACGTTAACACTAATAGTCCACTATCAGCACCTGCATATGATAAATACCTTTATCGGATATTGTGTCTACAAGAGAGTAGGCAGCCGCCATTAGTTTATTGTCTGAACGTATTTTTGGAAACTGCAGGCGAGGTTATGACAATTGTCATGACGTTATAGGAAGCTGTTTTGCAACTATACATAAAAATTGAAGCTATATGAAAATTGCATTTAGCGTCAGAACTCCAGGAGGACTCCGATGCTAAGTGATTCTTTATTTAACGCCGAAATTTAACCTAAAAGAAAAACAATTCATTTACCGTAGCCGGCATAAGCTTCGGGATTTTGTTTTCATTTAACGTCAATTTCATGACGAAAGTAAAACATATTGAAGATTTAAAATAGAACACATTTTTGATGTCAGTGAAACTGTTTGATATTAGCTTTTTCATTTACTAAGTCACGCCAGTAGATCTGCTGGATAATAGAGCTCTTTACATTATTGGCTGTATTTTCAAATGAAATATATATAAACAAAATCACAATATGTTCTCAATGTCTCTTAATCATTTAACAGACGATGGAAGGTTAACTGAAGAAGAACTGTTCTCTTCTGAAGTCTTAAATTTTGGAACTGGTAAGTAATTTTCAAAAACGTCATTATACATTTAGCTCCCAATTGCAGGGATGAGATTGTAGAAAGTATTACTGAGTAACACAGTTATACTCTGCACCGTAAGCAAATATACAAACGACAGCCAGCGGGAAAACTTTTAAGTTTGTGGCCATATTGTAAAACCTAAACTTTGCCTTTGTTGTGTGGCATTGTCCCATGTTGTCCCTTGACGTCCTGTCAAAACAGTATAATCTCTGACTTTTATTTGTTGTCTTCCTGCCGTTTTCTAATATTTGGTTACAACATAAAACATGTCAACAGTTCCATTGTAAAATATTCACGTTACCTATAATAATTGAATTTTAAAAATATTCCCTTTAACTATATACAAGTGTTAATTGAATTTTACTATGTATGTGAGACTATTAAACGTAGATATACTGTTGTCATATGGACGTGAATTGGTGACTTTAAAATATGCAGTCATGTATTTTCGTCCATTCCTTTACATATAAATAGAGGTTCATTAACGGAAGTTTGTGGGATATACCATTTAATATGACTAGAGTCTGTAGGTTTTAAAAAGTAACAGACAACAGTGGCATTCACCATATCACACATTGGCAAATTTGATAAAATCTGCACACTACATCAAATGTATTTAGTGCAATTGAACTTTAGTGTGGACACTTATGAGGTTGTAAAACGTGCCACTTTAAAGATATCACAATATCACATGGTTCAACAGTGGGTTTTCCATTTAGTGTGAGTAATATTACTTTCTTTGTTCAATGGAAATGTGCTAATTTGAAGGAGTACAATTTAGTATGGTTTGTTCTTCTTCTGATTACAGCTTATGGTATGTCAGACGAATAGAATACCGTAGCAGATACTGGAGACGACTTAGAGGAAAGTGAGCTAAATACAGCTGTGTTAATCATACCTATTTGGTCCATCACATTGTATTTCTAATTTTTCCGATATCGAAAATTGATTCTGTAATAAAGTGTGTGCACATGTTTTAATCTTATTACCTGGCTGTGTTAACGTTTTTTTTGTGTGTGAGAGCTAGTGAGTGTTAGAGTGAGTGAGTGAGTGAGTGAGTGAGTGAGTGAGTGAGTGAGTGAGTGAGTGAGTGAGTGAGTGAGTGAGTGAGTG
>JAVFBZ010200914.1:0-13787 GCA_032466195.1 Katharina tunicata | reverse complement strand
CAAGTGACCTCACCTTGTTCTGGGTGTGTTGGTCTTCAAGTGACCTCACCTTGTTCTGGGTGTGTTGGTCTTCAAGTTACCTCACCTTGTTCTGGGTGTGTTGGTCTTCAAGTTACCTCACCTTGTTCTGGGTGTGTTGGTCTTCAAGTGACCTCACGTTGTTCTGGGTGTGTTGGTCTTCAAGTGACCTCACATTGTTCTGGGCGTGTTGGTCTTCAAGTGACCTCACCTTGTTCTGGGTGTGTTGGTCTTCAAGTGACCTCACCTTGTTCTGGGTGTGTTGGTCTTCAAGTGACCTCACCTAGTTCTGGGTGTGTTGGTCTTCAAGTGACCTCACATGTTCTGGGTGTGTTGGTCTTCAAGTGACCTCACCTTGTTCTGGGTGTGTTGGTCTCTCGGTTTTTGTCGTAAGTGAAATATCCTTGGTGACTGTTTGGTTTTAAACACCAATAAATCAATCAATCAATGGTGTGGAGCTCGGCGTAATAGTAATATTAATAATAACTCTGGTTTAATAAGGATAATATACTTTAATTCGAGGGATTGTCTTCCCCGGTTTGCTGATATAAATATCTCATTTTTTAATAAATGCAGTGTTTTATCAATATTCCAATTAGACCAACAGTTCAAAATATCTTTATTTCTTTTATCCTGCCAACGTTAGGGAATTTTGTTTGTGTCTGTGGAGTTCATGTGGTGGTTTTTACGAGGTTTCTTCTCTGTTACCCACCATACACAGACAACTAAAATTTGCCATATAGGTGAAATACTCTAGGGTATGACATTAATTAAACACCAATCAAATAAATTAATTGTGACAATGATATGAATTGATAAATTTGTATGTTAGATCTGAGCATTGGAGCAGGTATGTTATAAAACCTGATGGCAATTTCTTTTAATATTTGATAAAATGGGTGGAAGTGAAAATAAAAATGTCTGGTTTTTCAACTAATTCGTTTTCATTGGCTTGACTAAACTGTTTAAAATGCTTTAAAATTTGTTTTTGGTATTACATGATATCATTTCACATTGGGGGTCTTTTTATAATGTTTATTTTCACAGCGTTTATCTTCAGTTTTTTTTTGTGGCACTGCACTTTATAGCCTTACTCTTCAATATGTTTACGTGCCATGTTATTATCCTGACCAGCTTCTGTCAATCTCACTAGTGGTATGTTCTGTTTACATCTCGTCCGACATGTCCGACTGTGATCAACACTCAGCATAGAGCTATAACATAACTTACTATCAATTTTACCGTTCGATAGAATGCTTTTAAAACTTTTAAAACCTTTTCTTGCTGGGATGATCCCACAAATAATCTGACAATAATATATCTATGCTACAAGTACTTTGTAATTTTAATAATAAATTTTCTTTATATATATATATATATATTTTTTGTTACTTGCTATCTTTTTTACTTTACTCAAATTATTAATTGTGTCCTACCTCTTACTTGGCCTGAATGGAAGATAATGTTTCTTGCTGTTTGTGGAGTTTGTTGGACTTATTTTGCCTATGGTATAACTGCCTAAAATCTAACTATAAATGCTTCATTTAGCCTTTTGTCAACCAACAACAAAATCTCTTTAAACTAGTTTTCATAATTTCTATTAAATTATAGTATTACTGCATCAGTATATAAATATAATTAAAATTAAGTAAGACAATCAGAATTTATTTATTTATTTTTATTTTATTTTTTTTTTTTTCCCAGTTTTCTACCTTACACTGGCAACTCAAAGTCGTTATATAAGTGAAATACTCTTGAGTATGACATTAAACGCCATACAAATAAATATGTAAATAAATTAAGATAATAATATTTAACAATAGCCCTGTCAATTTCCTACGAGGCACTAACCATATACATAAGGTGATCTTGATCTGGAGCGGAGCACTCGCTATACTGTGTTCTCTTGATCTCTCTATGTTTTTTGTATACATGTATATTGTAATTTGTTTGTATGTTATATGATAGCTAGGCATGTTTAATCGATTACTTACTTTACTCCTTTGACTACCTATTCTAAAATTATCCACAATTTATGTCATTGATGGCAAATGATACAATGATGGCGACTGTTCCATTCCCCAACCTCCTATATGAACTCCCTTTTAGCGATCTAGATTATACTGAAGACCCCCTGCTGTTCACAACTTTCATCAAACCAATCCCAATATTAATCTTGAATTCTTTATAGATGGACTCTACTTAAATCCTCTTCATTTAAACTCCAATGAATCTAACTTGTCTATTTTAGATGACAATGAACATGAACTTTCTCATTGGCTATCTCATAGGTTATCTCATAACTCTCTTAGATCAACTTAATAGGCGAAACAATAAATGCATTATAATGGGATATTTTAATATAGATCTTCTCAAAACCGATACCCACGGCCCTTCTAAAGACTTCACCGAAACCTTCTCTTCTCATTATTATTACCCACTTATCTCTAAACCAACAAGAGTCACCAATAGAACTGCTACACTAATCGATAACATTTTATTAACTTTCATGATGATAATTTATTTTCTGGAATTTTGTTTGACGAAACCACAGGTCACTTCCCCATATTTCATTTCCTCAAAAGCTCTGCCCCAACTCCACAACCACTTACCTTTCAAAAATGCACATTTTCAGTAGCCAAAAAAACTATATTTGAAGAAAAAATTGATAAAATAAACTGGAGCCACACATTTCTATCAACTGATGTGAACCAAGCTTCGATTGAATTCTTTAACTTGTTTATACCTATTTATGATGAATGTGTTCCGCTTCAATCACTTGGAATGCGTAAGTATATAATAATAAAGCCTTGGATAACATACGGTATTTTAAACTCGTCTTTATAGATCGTACCTGAAACACAGATATGATATTACACGTGCTCAATACCGTTCCTACAGAAATAAATTGAATAGCCTGATTCGCTCTTCTAGAAAAGATTATTTTGAATTCAAGTTTAATAAATATAACCACGATATTAAAAATACTTGGAAAACAGTCAATGAATTGAGGAACCGTACTATGTCTTCCTCTCTCCCCTCATCTTTTGACATCAATGGCATTGACAAATCTGATTCTCAGACAATAACGGGTAAGTTCAACGAACAGTTTGTAACAATAGCTGAGAAATTAAACTCTGATATTCCCTTAACAAATGCTGTTTTTTCCGATTACCTTAGCCGTCTAAACCCTGTTAACTTTGAATTTAAAACTATCATGAACAAGTAAAATCTACCATATCCCACCTAAAAAACTCCTCTCCTGGCTTCGATGGTATTTCCATGTCCTTTCTTAAAACTGTTTCTGATTCTATCGCTAATCCTATCACCCATATTATTAATCTTTCCTTTACCTCAGGCATTGTCCCAAGATCTTTCAAAACAGCAAAGATCATACCTATATTTAAAACCGGATGTCCTTCTGACATTAAAAATTACCATCCTATATAAATATTACATTCTTTTAGCAAATAATTAGAAAAAACATGCAGCCGAAATGGTCTCTGAGTTCCTAACCGAAAACGACCTTATTTCTTCTCATCAATTTGGTTTCAGACAACATCATTCCATTTCTCATGCTGCCCTTTCCTTATATGATCTTCTTATTAAAGCCAAAGATTATAGATTGATTTAGTTTAGTAACCTTTCTCAACCTCTCAGAAGCTTTCGATACTGTCAATCACCAAATTCTTCTCAGCAAGCTCTCTCATTATGGTGTTAGAAACACCATTAATCAATGGTTCAAAGACTATCTCTCCGAACGACCCCAAAGTGTGGCTTTCAAAAATACAATTTCAACTGTCTTGCCTATGGCCTGTGGAGTACCACAAGACTCTATACTTGGACCTATCCTCTTCCTCTTTAAATCAATGATGTTGTTAATGTTTGTTAGTTTACTTTCCCTAATTCTTTTCGCCGAGGACACAAGTGTTTTTTTCTCTGACCATTTGAAGGAAAATTTGTTTACTCTTTTTTCGCAACATCTTGAAAAAATGTATACTTGGCTTTGCGCAAATCGTCTATCCCTAAATATCTACAAAACCTGTTTTATCTTCTTTACTCCTAACTGCTAACAGACGGGCCCCTCAGCATGATCCCCCTATCCTCTACTAATAGCTGCTTCAGCTATTAAACAAGCTGATGAATTTAAATTCTTAGGTATCTTCTTCAACTCAAACTAACTTTGGACCACTCATATCAACCACGTGGCAAAACAATCTCTCGAAACATCGGCCTTATTAACCACACACGTCATGCCCTAAATTCCAAAACCTATCTTATTCTTCATTACTCATTAATATACCCATACCAATCTTATGGTAACATAGTCTGGGGAAGTACCTATCCCACCCACTTATATCCAGTTTTTCTTCTTCAAAAGCGTGCTATTCGCTCAATCCCATTCTCTAATAAACTTGACCATACCAATCCCCTCTTTAGTAAACTACAAATTCTTAGGTTGTCTGATATCAATTTATTTTACAATTATATCTTAGTCTATAAATTCATATTTCATTTTACGTGTCTACCTAGTTTGATATCAAATCTTTTCATTCTACAATCATCTGTTCATTTTTATCCTACAAGAAATCATGATACCAACTCACATCGTCCTTTCTTTTTTTTTCTATAAAAGTTCTGGCCCCAGGGAATGGAACAGACTATAACAAGCCCTCTTAGGCTTTATTCTCGCCAAATGTATTAGATGTAACTAAAGACATATCCTTTTTTTTATTTCTTGTACATCTGAATTTGGTGAATTCAATTAAATTGAAAAAAAAAATAAAAAATTGAATTGAACATTGAAATAGAATAAAAAAAATTGAATGGAGGCCTTTCACATTGTCTTTCTGTCTGTTTGTGTGTCTGTTCCTGCAAACATCAGGTGGGTGGGTGGGTGGTGTGATCTTCCTTCTTCCAGGTTCTCCAGAAGAGTAAACACAAAGGAAGTTAAGAGGTAGTTTTTTTTTAACTCACTCGCATGTCAATAGGCCTATTAGTCTGAAATAACCATGCGTCAATGCTGTTTTCTGTCTTGAAGGATTGTTGAAATGTCTGATGAAGTCCGCAGGCTTCGACCACCGCGGCGTTTCCACAAGGACTTTATCGTCCGTCCCTATGTTCATACTGAGGCGGAGGGATACGCTATTCTACAGGTAACGTTCGTATATTGGCTTCTGGGTGACGCCGTCGCTATCTGACATGGCTTTACATATTCCAAGCCCTGCACCTGTTAGTTGGGTGGGAGCCTCCTGAGCTTAGGGTCATCAGGAAGACGATTTGTTTGGGTGTCCTGTTAATGTATTGAAGTTTGTTCTGTGTTGCCAGCGACATCTAGGGAGGTTTCCTTCACCCATTGGGCTGGCGCACCTTAAGTACGGTGTACCTCCCCAGTCAAACAAACAAGCCTGGTCTTTAGCAATATAAAGTCTTCATATAACAGAAATATCCTGGAGAAATAAAGTGAATAACAAACAAACAAGAATTCAGTCAACTCAGAATTTTAAGTACAGGGACAATGTACTTTTTAAAATCAACAGGTGCCTTGAAGTACCTTAAAAAGAAGGTGCCTTGTATAGCACGAGACAAATAATAAGTATACTTCATTCAAAATGTGCCGGTTTCAAACCAATATTTCCTGTATATATTTTTTACCCTGCACATCAGATTGTCAGCGTTTGAAGCCAAAGTTGAAAAGTATTTGGCTTAAACTAGTGGAGGTTTGACATTTCCCCTAACAGACAGTTAAATCCTGGAATGAAAATGTTGTTCATTGTGTATCTTTATAGGTTATACATTTGTAATTTCTAATGTGGATAACTCTTTGGTAAAGAATGTTTATATTTATATTCTGTTGTTGATCAGGAGATAGAGAAAGGACAGTACATAGAGGATGACTACGTGGCTCATGCTGTGGTCACCAAAGACGGCAAGAATGTGCTCGTGGTCACAGACAAGTGAGTAATCATTACATCTGGGTTACATGTTCTATGTGGGTGGGTGTGTGGAGTTTTCCTTGCCTTCTTGCACCCTGGCTATGGGCAATATGTTTCCAGATTATATTCATATTGTCATACTAAGCACTGGAGGAATATTATCTTTCCAACAGCAAAAACACTCCAGTGACTACACATTTTATGGCTGTGTTAAGAGTTGCCGTCTATTATTGGAATACACCGCCGTCATATAAGTGAAATACCCTTAAGCACGGCTTTAAACCCCAATCAATCAATGCTAATAGTAGTATCTTCCTTCCTACCGATGTACTTAGCGCTTAAGGAACAATAGTTCAGCAAATTTCGTCCATGAAGTTAATACTTTGGAAGCTATTTTAAGGACTTTGAAATAATGTCTGGGAGTCAAACAACAGTTTTACAGTTAAAGGGAATCTGGATTTTACAATACACTTTAATTACATGCTATAATACTTCCACAACTTGCAAAAAGGTGAGCATTATGCATGGTCGAAATTATGGGTGATTTACAGTATATAAGCGAAGTTTTCCGGTGGCTGCGGAGTTCGACAGGTTATTTTTTTACGAGGTTTCTTTCCGGTTTTCCACCATAGACTGGCAACCCAAATTAATAATAAGTCTTCATATAGGTGAAATACTCTTGAGTATGATGTTAAACACCAATCAAACAAACAAACAAACAATCTTCATCCACTGGGCTGGTACGCCATCATATCATGAGATTACAATGAAACAAGTTTAGTTTCCACCACTTCACTGGTAAGTGCAATACACTTGGGTGTGATGTTAAGAACCAATCAAATAACTAAATACTTTAACATAAAGCATTTCTAATTGTTATGTTTTATGTTTCAGACGATTAATATTTGCTTCTAAGGGAGAGTTGTTGGGCCAGTGGAACTGTGAGTTCACCTACACCTGGTTTGAGTTGAAAGATCCTCCTAAACTCATCTCTAAGGGCATCGAAATTGTTCTCAAGGTAAGGCTCTAATTCCTCGACAAATTTGATGTTATGCACGAGCTAAGAAGTTTAGAAACAGTTTCAGAATTTTTTTTGTGAAGTTCAGACGTGAAACTACTAGAAAATATAAGTTTCAGTTCTTAACTCACATTTATAAAATCAATAAATTACTTAAAAAAGTTGTGCCCTTTAGGTCAAATTTGTTGAGGAAATATGGTATGGTTTCAGAAGTTGGTTTCTTATATTTATCTGCTCAAGTTTAGTTTTAACTTATTAGTTCTTTCTTTTTTTTTCGTCTCAATGTGTCTGGTGTCTCAAAAATAGTGTTACGAAATGGGCTTCTTAGGTTTTGAATGTCTCCTTGTTGTTTTTACAGATTACTTTCCTTCATTTGTACGACTCAACTCCAATAACTGAAGTGACCTCTGACTGCACAGTTGTCTTAAATCTTATTGGTCATTTTTATGAGTGATATTTTTCATCTAACCTAAATTTTAACAAATTAAATAAAAAAAAGAAAAAAAAAAGGGCCCAACTTTTAAGTGATTCGTTGTATTTGTAAATGTGAGTTTGGAAACGACACAAGTATTTTCTGGTAGTTTCAAGTCTGAACTTCATTAAAATTACAACACTGTGTTGAAAAGGGGTCGAATTTGTTTAGGATTTACGGTATGTGTCCTTGCTGGCTCTAGGCTGCTGTCAAAGATCAATTAATAAAACTTTAGCTCAAAAAATAAATTTGTTTCTCACTTTATTTCATCACAGGAGAAGGAGAAGAAGAAGTTTCCGTTTGGAAGCAGTTCCGCCAAGAAAGATATTTTTATTACAGACAAGAAAACTGCTGAGGTAACTGTCTCGTTCTCTCTTTCTATATACTCATGTATCATTTACTTGGGTGCCTCAAACCAAAAGACAAAACTAAACTAGGCTCGTACCTTTCTCCAGATTCTCAACAATACCAACATATAAAGACAAGCCATGCTTATCGTTGTTGCAGTACTAGTTGTTTTCGCAAAAAATTAATTCTAAATTTTACTACCATTCCATTTAAAATTAAACAGAGGAAACAAAATTATCCCTTGACCGGTCTGTAATAGGCAGAAAAAATAAAAATAAAATTGTGAGCTATAAACTCACTCGCTACAAACAACAAGGGAGAGATAACTCTTTTCTAGGTGAACAACAAGATGGCCACTCCATACCGAAGAGTCAAAGACTAAACAGTAGGGAGAATGTTTTGATTCTGGGTTTTACAATCACCACATGATACACAGGCATCAGATATTAGTCCATACCTGATTGCTCTCTGAACCTGGAACTGTTTTCTATACTTTGTTTACATTACAGCATCGCCCCCAATAGGGGATTACTGTTGGTAGACAGAGATCCCAGGGTGGTTTTTACCAGGTTTCTTAGTGTTTTTTTCACCACATTATACTGCGGTAGGTTGGTAGGGCCTCCTGTGCCCTAGTGCCCTCATGGCTAAGGGGCATCAGGAAGCCGATTTGTTGTTGTGTCCTGTTTTTTGTCTTCTATATGCTGCCAGTGTCCATTAGGCTGGTTTTCTTTACCGATTGGGTTATGAATGAAATAACCTTAAGTACGGCGTAAAACCCCAATCAAACAAGCCACATTATTCCACATTGCCCCTTCCTATTAAAACTTTGAGTTGGATGTAAAGCTCTCAGAAATAGTATGTGGGGTGATCTCCACTATAAATACTGCCCTCTCCATTTATAAGTCAAGTAACATTTACCGTCCTCTCTTTATTATCTGGACTCTTGGTCTGTTTTAGTATTTATTATTCCAACACCACTAACCTGATAATTCCACTCCACAACGTTGATTATTGTGTTATATTATTCAACTGAAAATGCTTCATAGAGAGATGACATCACATTTCTTACGTGTTTGTATTATGACGTCATTACGATGTTAAGATGTTATGTAAAAAGACTTTCCAGAGCCGTCGCTGTTTTTCTGTATAAGAAGTTAAAAGGTGCACGTGCACAATGATGTGTATCCATACCAGTCACTTTAAAATTCTCTACATGAGAAACACCTCAAAACTAGTGAGAAATAAAACAACAAGTACAACTTTGTACATATTGGAACTTTTGTATTCACAAGTTTTAGGGAAAGGCCCGAAAAACCTTTTGGGAAAGTCCTTAAAATATGCGATGTGAGAAAATGATTATCTCTCTCATCTTTTAATTTTCTAGGGTTCTTATATTACCTATATTTATTTCCCTCACATACTCCAAAACAAACTTATTTATTCATGTTTAATTTCTGTTTTCCTTTCAGTGGATGGTTGACAAAATTCATGAACTTATGGACAGAGTGAAGTGAGAACGACCTTGACACATGACCTTTATACCTTGAACTTTGACATTGCTATGACTGTGTCACTCAAACTCCCTGCTTATACTGCCTTAAAAGACCTCTGCTTTCAAGCAAACTTAAATTTTAAAAAGGTGATATTTTAAATTTATATATTCAAATTGACTGATGGAATAATTATGGCAATATTTCTTTAATGGAAGCTTATATTATTTTAATTGTGTAAACACGGCAGCTTATATGGCATGACTTAATACTAAAGCTTATCTATACATTTAAAAATGTTGAAAATTGCACAATATATGGAAGTTACCTTATACTTCTTGCGACATCTCTATGTATATTTCAAATGATATATAAATGCAAAAATTGAGCATAATAGTATGCCTTAGATTGTTTGAGTTTAAATTACAAGGTGTTATTGAAGCTTTTATATTGCAGATATATAAGTAAATGCAAAAACCTATGTAAAAATGTCTTATTTTGGTATTGAAGGTTTTAGTTTAAAACAAATTGATCTTTGTTTAAATTGCTGTGTTTATTGTTTTATATTGGCACAGAAATATGAAATAAAGTTCTCGGTTGAAATTATGAAATTATGTTCTATAATTGGCAGATAAAGAATGTGTAACTATTTCAGTTGCCAAAGCCTCTCGGGTGGCTGGGTGAGAGCTTCCTGTGTCCTGGTGTCTTCCGAGCTAAGGGGCATCAGGATATAGCCTGGTGTCCTCCTGTGTCCTGGTGCCTTCAGGGCTAAGGGGCATCAGGATATAGCCTGGTGTCCTTGTCTGTTACCAGTGTGGTTTCCTTCACCTATTGGTCTGGCAAACCATCATACCATCAAAAACACGTAAAGTGTGGCTTAAGACACAGTCAAACAAAGAAACAAGCGGAAGTCTCATGAGTTGAGTTAGGAAGGGTACATGTAAATCGTGACGATAAATGGTCAAATACGGACATAATAATTGTTAAAGGTTATGTTTTTTTACTAGTAGTTTTGTGTCTGTTTCTGGTAGCATCGCCATGTTTGAATCAACACCAGTTTAGTAAAAACATTTTGTAACATTGTTGGTAACCTAATAGCAATCCTGTTATCCAGCTGGGTGAAAAATACTTTATGATATTGTGCTGCAAAAAATACAAAAGAAATGTGGAGCTACAAAATAATTACTCTTGAAGACAGGGTATATAAACAAAACTAAAATGTGTTTTTCTTTAGCTATTAAAATTCATCTGAGATCTCAGATATTTAAGCTTTTTTATGCTATATGCTGTTAAATCAAACCTGTAGCAAACCATGCTCATTTGTTTTTGGGGTAATATACATGTACATGTATGTTGTTGTTGTTGTATGATATTGTTTGAGTACATAGATGTATAGATGCTTTATATACAAATGTACACAGGTGAAGAGGCAGTCTGTTAAGTACACAAATAGTGTAAGTTACTCTGTGGAAGGAAATTATGTTTTGACGGAATATTTGATGTTTTTGTGCCATCATCATCATCGTCTAGTGTTTGATTAATGGAAGAAAGGAGGCTTCAAAAAGGAACGTCGAGTATTGGGACATCTTACCACTGAGCCCCTTAAAATGGGTCCGTGAATCGTTGGGTGGGAGCTCTCTGAGCTAAGGGGCATCAAGAAGCCAATAAGATGTTCTGTTCTCTTTCTGTCCTGCCAATCTATTGTGGCATCTTATACGTTACCGGCGTATCTTAGGGTGGTTTCCTTCACCCATTGGGCTGGCATGTCATCATATTTGCGAAATAACCGTAAGCACTGTGTTAAACCCCAATCAATCAATTAATCTTTAAATTTCGCCAATCCTTGGTCATTTCTTTAAGCAAACCACTAGACGATGCCGAATGTGGAACAATGATAAAGCCGAAATCCTGACACACTTTGCTGAAATAAGACTGGATTGTTTATTGTCCACTTTTGGCAACTTTTCTTTCACGTTAACCATCAAAGACGTGAATTTCCCTTCAGTACAACCTCTGAGGTTCAGGGACCTTGTTTGTTCTCTTTACATTGCAAATATTTAGAAGTCGATATATTGTATTGCTGCTTATTACTAGTAAAATAAATATGGATAAAATGTGTTTTTGTGAGAAAGTTGTGTAGTTTTAGGATGAAAACTTTCCAAATGATTGTTTTATGTATTCTTTATATTAACTTGCAAGTATATTGAATACTTTTTTTTTTATTTCCTTGCTCAGCACTTGGAACTATATGGCATTTAATATATAAGTGAAATGACCCTGATGATTTCAACAGTAACAATTGCATCATTACTTGAAACCGTCTTGGCATCTACGATGAAATGTCGCTTATCAATATACCCAGAAGTTGATAATCCATCTTAGTCATGTTTTTGTTTTGTGCCCACCTTATAACTGCCACTTAAACAAGAACAGTACAATTGTTATCTTTTCTTCAATAAAATAGTGTTTATGGGCATTCACTCTCCTGTTTTCCACTCATAAAATTGTGGTAAAAAAGCTTTTAGAAATAAGATCTTTGTGGTGTACTTTAGGTCATCTTGTAAATGCCTCCAGTATTGCTAAAGGTGGTTTCTTTCACCCGTTGGGGCTGGTGCGCCGTCGTATGAGCAAAATAACCTTATTAAAGTACGACGTAAGCCCCAAACATACTAACTTAATTGCAATAATAATTTAAAAAGATTGAATGTAGCTTATAATTATGTTTTTGCCATTGTATGATTTAGAACCCTGTTGTGTCGTGTCAAAATGACTGACGCTCGAACGCCATGTTGCTTATACTCCTCTTTATTGTATTTTCTCTTTGTTTATGACCTTCTTTAAGTTTATTTTTAACAGCCAACTCCTGTGCAATAATGTGCATAAAACGATTTGACTTGTACCACTGTGTTATAAATAAATTGATATGAAAAGATTTGTGTGTTGGGATTCGTTTTTTCATTTTACGATATTTAGTCGAACAGGCCCAAGTGGTTGAAAAGGTCCCAGATATGCTGCTGCTTCAATCCGATCTCGCGAGACCTTCCATGTATGACCATAACAAGATAGATCGCGGAGGCCTCCTGGAGACATGTTGAAAACGACCCATTTTAGTGGATTATGCCAGATAATGCGAGTGGTACGTCCTATAAGTTTTCTACCGAGTTTCCTGGTTTTAACAATTGTCTCGATTGGTATTACCAGACACATTTTTCAATATAATTGCCTGTCAAAATTATAAAACTTTACAGGTCAATATTTAAACAGTGAAAGACGCGAGGCCTCAAGAGTCCTGTTTTCGTCATACATATATAGGAGATCTCGCGTGATCAGATTGCAGTTGCTCGCTAGATAACTGTTACCATTGTAGTGCATTCTACAATAGTGAATCAAACCATTCTTCCTCCCATCGAGTTTGGTTCTTCTCAGTTTTTAGAAAGGCCTGTCTGTATGCAGTGTATCTGCAATGTAACTTTAAACCAAGAGTGGGGTGGTGGGGTGAGAGCCTCCCGTGCCCTGGTGCCCTCTGAGCAGATTCCTTTTTTTTTTGTCTTTTAAATGGACCGTGGCGATTTCTGTGTTGCCAGCGTCATGTAGGGTGGTTTCCTCCAGCGATAAATCTAACACGCCGTCATATGAGAAATAACCCTTGATTAAATAAAACCCCAGGAAAACAACCCCCAAATCACACGCATTTATTTTTTCTGACTGGGTTTAAACGTTGAAGTAAAGGATATTTTGCTTACTTGGTTTAAACATGGAGGTATAGCTATACCTCCATGGTTTAAATCGCCATTCATTAATTTTAGTACTAATATGTCTTGAGAACACTATTAGGAAGAAAAACTAATAAGACTGAAACAGTCTTCACCATATCAGCTGACTCACTCTCAAATTAGTGAAATAACCTTAGGGCGTTAATCCCAAATCAAACGAACTGAAGGGCGAGACTTTCAAAGAAAGTGCACATTATTAAAGCCTCGTATGCTCCCGAAAATTATTTTTTTGTGTCATCACAGAATCACATGAGTTACAGATATTTTTCTCAAGAAGTTAAAGTTAGAGGCTTTCCGTTTATAATTCCACCACGGGATTTGTTTTATGATAACCGTGGTTGTACAAAAAGCATTGTTGATTGATACCTTTGAACAAAAATGGTCGGCACTCTTTACATGTCAATTCCAATTATGGCAAGATTTCTCCTGGCCGCTCGCACAAGCATTATACCAATTGAATAATTTGTTTATTTCAATGTAACTGTTTTAATCTTTCAACAAACTTCAAAACCTGTTAAAGTCGAGACAATTAGAATTCGTCGAAAGACCATAATTTTGGGTGCGCATGTACGAAAGCCGTCAAGACTCCTGTTTCAAGGCACCATACCGCAGAATTTCGGCCAAAAATCGCCTGAAAACGAATTAAACCGAGATTTGACTAAAGGCAGTAGGCCCCTATGAATCCAGATTATATTAATGCTGTCACATGCCTGGAGGCACATCATCACTGGA
>JAVFBZ010200870.1:0-13789 GCA_032466195.1 Katharina tunicata | reverse complement strand
TTATCAGCACACATATAATCACTTAAAACTCTTCAGTCAATACTTTTTAATATAAACTGATCTACTGACTTAAAAAAAAGGAAAAGTAATGGCGCGCATAGTTCTAATAACTTAGAACTGCATGCGCCATCAATACTAATTTCCATTCCATTCCTGGGTGCGGACTGGAGCATCGCCTATACTTTGTTGTGGGTTTTGTGCTCAGCTGAGCACCGCTAGCCTGTTAAACTTTGCACCACCAATATTATTGAGTACGAACTCAATTGAGCACAAAAGCACATCTTGAGTAATCTCAACAGATTTATAACTTCAATCCCAGTCCTAATCGGTTTCATAATTATGGTAAAAATGAAGGCTCAACATACATATAGGTGGGATGATTCTTTTTATTTACACACACTTGTAAACTACAGAAGATTTATTTCTAAATGTTCTTTACAAAGATATAACGTGATTCTGTACAGACTCTCTTCTCAGGAGACATAATTACAAATAATATACAAATCTTTAATATAATTAAAAAATGAATGATGTAATAAAATAAGTGTATACAATATGTATACAATCGTAATTTAAAGAAATATAAAATCCAAAAGTTTATTAATTGTAAAATACCTATTTTCAAAATAAACAAATTGATTGAAAATTATTAACCATTGCCATTGGAATTTGTTGTCATGACATGACATGATAACAAAAACGTAAATATATCGTATACAATTTTTTTAGTCCAATATCTAACTCCAAATTAACTTAAACCGATGACAAGGCAAACAAATTTAATTTATTATGATTTTTCGTGGGCTCAAATCAATCTCCTTAAACGTGTGGTTCAGTCATGAGACGGGTTTTTATTTCGAACAAAAATAAACTCCTTACTTCTGTGAAATTTAAACAGCTCACGTGGAAGGATGTTTCCGGTGTGTCCCAAAGTGTTGATGGGCACTTAAGTGGTAAAGTGGGCCATTTTGGACGACGTCTAATGTGTCGTGTAACAACCTGTTTCATTCTTTCGTGGTAGATATTTTATATCCAGTCCGCCATTACTTTATTGGTCCACAAATGCTCAGTTGCGTATCGATCGATTAAAGTAGTAGGCACAAAAATCTTCTGTTCATGAGCATCGTATACATGTTAATATGGTCCTAAATATTCTCAAGCCAAAAGGTGGCAAAACAAAGGACACGTGTACATTCAAGTGCAAACCCATAGGGCTGTACCCTGAGAAGGAACAGTCCTAATTACTCGCTTCCCATCGTCCAAAGTCCACGTTCTTCTCTTGCAGATATAATTTATTGTGAGTGTAAAAAAATAGAAGGACCATTCAGCAAACATTCCCTGACGGTTACTTAGGTTCCTCGTGACAAAAACATCTGAAAATATCATATCATAAGCCCGTCCAAAGCTTTCGATGCAAAACCCAATTTTTACATGTCACGAAATAGTCTGATGTCAGAACAGTTTTGGCTATTTCCGGTTCTGTTACCGTACTTCACAATCGGAAATGGCCGAAGCTGGCGGACTTGGCATGGGTCAATTCCAAAAAGCGGATTCAGCTGACTGGGTCGTTTTCACCCCGACCACAGGCTTCCATTGCACACGTTCAATGTGCTGAAATGTTCACGTTAATACTGTGGCCCTCTGTAATATCTGGAAGAAAAAGAGTTTGACTGAATTATGAAAAAGTGTTTACAAAACTTAAACGACCAGTCGGTGAAACTTGAACATAGTGAGCTTCAACATGGACCACACATACGGTAATTTTGACGATTACGTTAGCCTATTTCCAGCAATCTCTTAACCTGTTGTAGTTTATTTTAAGGCTTCTGATTTATCAAGAAGTAGGTATCAGAGCAATTACGTTACACCTTGTCACCCATTAAGGGAAGGCTACCTTTTTGGTTTGTGGGAGCTTTATGAGCCTTACCAGTGTTATCTGAGCAAGAGGAAATCAGGATGGCCATTTTATGTTGTCCTGAATTGCGTCATGTGTTGCCATTATATTTTGTCAGAGAAGTCAATGGCGTTTCCTTTGCCCATTGGCCTTGTCAGGTGGTAGACCTTTGAGACGTTAACCACCAACCGAGAAACAAAATATCCCCGCAGGAAGATCGTCAAAGTATTCACGACTAAGAAACGAATACATGTTGCATTCGCAGAAGATTTTGCTGACTATTAACAAGCGAACAAGGGGAATAACCTTTGGCAAAACAAAACAAAATTTACCTGGTTGGATCGCCTCCCTTCGATTGATATGAATCAATTGATCGATTGGGTACACCTCTCTGGGCAAAATTGAAGGAATTCGATACGGATCTATGGTCCAGGTGCATTCTGAAAATATTACCAATCATTCTTTACTCTGTTCTCGTAGAACACACAGAAGAAAAGTCTGCACTAGTTTGTACTTATTATACCTTCAGAAGAGTCCTTTAAAGGGGAGGCCACCCAGTCGCTCGATTTAAACAGAAGACAGTTATAGGTTTGTTAACAAAGAAGAAACTGAATGCTTATCTTCCATTATTGTTGTAAAAGTTATATAACAAACGAGGGAAACTGTGTAGAATGTCCACACTCAAAAATATATTTATTATATTTATTGGATAAAAAGGACGGACTAACGTAGAGTAGGCCTACCGTTTTCGAAGGTGATCTAATATAGCTTGTTAAAGTGGCAATTTTAGAAATGTGTCGTTGCGGATTCTTACGCCGGATTGAAATCGGTGTTAGAATCTACACATAACCGTTGTCCTTTAAAGCGAAAGTAAACAATAAAACAATGTCACAGGCAAAGTATAGACCCTACCAAGTTCTTAACTAAACTGTTTTAACATTTCTGGTAGGATTTCTCGATTTCAATTGAAAGGCACTTAAAGTGAACTTTTGTAAGTAAAATGTATGGTGGACTGTTTGTGCCATGATTTATTTATGTAGTTCTTGCAGCAAAAATAACATAATTACTCAAGAATTAAACCTAGCTAATCAAAACCTGTCCAAATATACAGAATAAATTGATATATCTTATCAACAACAGTTTAATATACATTTATTTCAGTGACATAATCTTTACAAGAAATGTAGCCACCATACATTTTACTAACAGTAGTTCAATTAAAATGGCAGTAGAAAGTAGACTAGAAAACGAGTTACAGTACAAAATATGTAATGGCAGTTTTAGTAACAACTTCATATGGCTAACAATTTGAGTAGGACTTTGTTTTTTCGTTTCCTTCCCCTAAATGCAGAAGTTTTTAATCCATATCCCCGAATTATAATGTTGCCATTGTTATTTAATCCCTTTGGTCGAATATATTCCAACGTTCTAATTTTACACATTTTATACCTTCCGCAATCTGCATTGATTTATCGTCTAGTTAGCTGTGTTACTCGAAAATGGTGGCTTTAGTAGATATTACAGATGATTTAATAGATGAATATCCTATTGAACTCACCCATAAGCTTCTTCCAGCATGGGCACCCTTTGGGGCCTCCCGTACTCTTCGTACATCCTGACAGAGTTAGTATATTGAGTGCGTCCGTTCCCCGGAAAGTAACGAGGAGTTGCACGAGTATCTCGAGTGGGGTCCTCGTTTACAGGGTGTCTTGGTGTGGTACGAGCTTCCCTATAGGGTCCACCATAATCGTCTCTGTCGTAATCTCTTTGAGGAATGGGTTGTGCAGTATAACTTCGATCTGGAACCCTAGTTCGAGAAAAATAATAGAATAGATTAAATAATAATAAAAAATAAAAGACAATGGCCGCATGCAAAACACAGGACATTTACAGGACGAAAACAGTTATAATTGGAAGTTTACAAATGTTTAAACCGTTTAATTGGAATTCAGAAAGGGGCAAAATCATGCAAATTATCTCCCCTTACTCTTCATAAAATCAGTTCTTTGTAGTTCGCTTTTGTAACCCTCGATGCCCAAAACGTTTGAGGGATATAGCCATTATATAGGCCTACTCACGCGAAGGTTTTGCTTGCAGGAAATGAAGTGTAAAAGATGACTTTCCTTCAGAAAACAAAATTAAAATAAATACATTTTTTTTACGTTGAATGTAAAATAAAATTTTATAAGATAAAGTCAATTACCTATCTATGCTAGGGGCATATGTTCTTCGACTTTGCCTGTAGTCAGGATCACGTTCGTGCGAAAAGGCCATGTTGTCATAATTGGTGTGACGTAAAGGCGGCAGAACTGGTTGTGGCTGGTATGGTTTTTCACGTGGGTATGTATCCTTTTTGTACGGGTCTTCGTCATACGGGTATTCGAACGTCCTGTTAAAATGAGAGCATAAATGTTTATCATGCTGTAAGTCTGAATTGAGAATCAGCATAAAATTACACAAAATACTAAATAAATAAAGCAAAGGAAAGTCGTAATGTTTATCTTGTTTGTATGTGGGTTTAACTAACTACACGGACTTGCGTTTACATGCTTACTTTAGTTGTACCATGTGGCTGCTATGTGTTGATTGATTGCTACGTGAAACATATACATGACATGATAGCAATATGTACAGTTCTTTGACATTATGAAAGTTGATTAGTATTTTACGCCAATTTGGATGTAATTTCATTTGTGACGATTGAGTCCGTATTTATCGAGTTACAGAGAGCGTAGGAATCTGGAAGACACCACCAAGACTCTTGAAAATCAAGAATAACCTGTCCAAATGCAAATGCTTCCGAACGTATCCAATGCCAGACTCGAATAGGCTCCGTAAGTCTCATTCGTTTCTGCTTTACTTCCGGGTACATCCTCTAAACTGTGGCGCGCTGTTTTGATAAGTGAGCTTTCAGAATGGGGTTTATTTTGCTTTGGGTTCAGTTATTGGGACCGGACGGGTCAATGATCACCTTTAAACTTCCCATTTGACTCTTTAGCTATATTTTAAAAAGGAGCATGTGCCAGGAACTGGAAGGAATCTCGTGAAATCCCTTTCATCACACATCTTACAGGCCCTATATGAAAATGCCTTGACAACAGCGTTAAACGCCAATCAAATGACTTGTTTGGGAGGCGTTTAGGAACTGACGCACTTAATATTAGACAGTACTGCATGGATTTAAACGTCCGAATCATTATGGGTGGAAGGTTTTGATTTCTATTCTGGCATCGCTCTGAATCATATATGATTGAGACTGTAATCGACACTCAAATGAATAAATAAGACACACGAAACAAGACAGTTGTTTGATCTGCTGACGGTTTTACCAACAAAGATTTGCGAGTAGACGAAATGACAAGAAGTCCACGATTCTCTATTTTTCGCCTTTTTTTGGCACGATGTAAGAGGTAAAACTATTGAAATTAAAATAAAAGTCGCAAGATTTTGTTTTTACTCTCCAGACTACTATTTGAGACAATCTTCGCGTAGCTTCGGTTTTACGACGGAGATGCCCGAATGTAAGCTTGTGTGTATTACGTATAGCCATTTTCTCCCCACGTGTTTTTCGAAATTGAGAATCAGAGCCTTAAAGCTACAGCGCATGTGATAAAATAACTAAGAAACGGATGTGGGAATAAGAAACACATTTTATTTTTCACTCCCAGGTACGGCATTATGCAAGCCCTTATAATTAAACCATAAACGTTACTTTATAAGAGAAACTAAAAATGGCATGTTGATGCTTTGAGGTGTCTTGGAGAAGATTTCGGAATATCCTTATAATGTTTGAACATCCAAACTACCCGACATTTTCTAGCCTTATAAATATGGTTTGTTTGTTTCATTGGTGATTAACGACGTACTGTAAGTATTTCACCTATGACGACTTTGCGTTGACAGTGTATGGTGGAAAACCGGGAAGAAACCTCGTAAATACCCCGCGAACTCCGGAGCCACCAGGGGGTTGTCTATTCACTGTCAAGCTGAGACGTAAACAATTTTACTTACTGCGGGTAGGTATCCATCGGTGGTCCCAGGTAGCCGTCTGGAGGAAGCTGTGCACTTGCTGTACTTGATGTTCCGGAGGCACCTCTGAAAGCGATTGATTGATTGATTGATTGATATATAGATTGATAATAATTGTTTTTCTACAGTTTTAGATGGACCTTTGCGGGTCAGACTATGTTTTTAATATGAATGTTTTACTGTTTTAGAGAAGTCTGTACAGCTGTCTATCTATCTGTGGGTCGTGGCGATTTAGTCGAGGGCGATAAGCAGGACTTGTCTTTAGCTGGTAGGATCTAAGATCCTGTATCTCTCACTGTCTAGATTGCTGTGCAGTACCCAAAAAAATATTGATTGATTGATTGATTGGATTTTGAATTTAAATAATCGATTCGTGGGTTGTGTTTGTTGGCTGCTAGTCGAAATAGTGATTTATTGGGGTGTACGTAATTGACTGTTCCTCAGTTGCTTAGTTGATGGCGCTATCAATTGATTGATTAATTTAATGACTGTCGTGACCGATATAATAACTGGTTAACATTACTTACTGTTTATCTTTTTTCTTTCTGGCCCGTATGATTAGACACACCATGATAAAAAGAACGATTAGAACCAATGCCCCCACACCACCAGCCACTGCTAGGATTATCTTCTGGTCATCCGATAATCCAGTTGACGGTACAGGCGCTTCTGCGAAGAAAAACGATACAAAAAAAATAAATGCGTGCGTGTGTTAAAAAATCAATGCAGGAATGAATCAATGGAAGCCGAGGAAATATGGGAGACTTGTGCATAAGTGTTTTATGGGTGACTCCAACACCCAACCACCCGCCAGTGTTCATTGATTTTAAGCCCGACTTTTCATATTTCTTAGTTCATTTTCCTGTGTTGGTTATTTTGAAACTGTCATTAATTGTCAGTAAAATCAAATATGTCTGTGCCAATATAATGTAAATTATACGTTTTGTCAGGAGAACTAAGTTATGCTGAAGTGAACTCAAGTTTGAGCTTATTCAATATTTCTAAGTTCATTTGGCTGTGTTGGTACTTTTGTAGCTGATATGTGTTAATTAGCCAATATAACGTAATATATTTTTGTCGAGAGTAATCACACTGACACAGGGATATCGACTAATTAAAGTCGATAAATTATCTCATGTTCTAGATAAATTCTCAAAGACAAGTTTCTAGATAGAGCTGAATCTCGAGTTGTTCTGGATAACCTATATGCGCCTCTCGAGAAAAGGCAATACATGTAACATGTAAATAGTGAAGTGTGGCGAATATGACACACACATAAATATTAGGTATGGGTTAAAATAAGCACAACCTGAAAATGTATCGTTTAGAGTTAGTAGTAAATTCATGAGTCCACCAAATGAAGATGAGGGCAGTTAAGGGTTATCTAATACAGAAGGGAGTTTCGTCTGAACCAAGAGGTCCTTGAGAGGTGTGTTCTTCTTAGTTATATGATTATACGAGAAGCGTGTATTGCTCACAAGAAATAAACTTTGACCTTTGAACTTTGAACTCTTACCACATGTCGGTTTATTGGTGAAGTTCCAGTTTTGGTTTTGCTGGCATACTACATACGGACTGTCAGCAACAAGGGTGTAGTTAAATTTACAACTGAGTCTGACTTGGGTCCCAACAGTTGTTGCTGTTGTAGTGGCTTGGAGAGTTGAGTTGTTTTGGAGTATATTGTCGATGATAACGAATGGCGGGACGAGATCAGGACAAGCTGAAATAAAAAGGATTTAAATTAGTCCATTGTTTGTGTTATTTTTCGTAACACTAAAAATAATTTATTTTCAAAAGTTTCTAATTGCCCATTGAAAGTGTTATGTGAAATGTCAGATTGGAAAATTATCCAAATCACAACATTGTTTTCCAAAGTTGAAAATATAAATAACGTATTTCAAGTGTAACGCTTTCTGGATTGAAAAGTCGACTCTGACATCTTGTTTTGTTGTTTGTTTGTTTGATTGGGATTTACGCCGTACTCAAGGTTCTTTCACTTATATGACGGCGTGCCAGCCCAACCGGTGAAGGAAACCACCGTTAACGATGCTGGCAACATGCAAGACAGGATAAAACATTAACGTAACATTAACAAAACCGGACACCACAAAAAATCGACATCGTGTGTCCCTTAGCTCAGCGAGTACCGGAACACAGGAGGCTCCCACGCAACCACCTGCGACATATTGTTTGAAGAATATATACCGGTACTTAAATACGATCTCAGAATATAAATTGAAACGTTAACAGTAGCTGAATACTACATAAATAGAGATCCTGGAAGCCTTGAATGTGCTAATGTCTCAACCTTTTAAAGCCACCTAAACGGATAAATAAGGCCTTTGTTTTCATGTTAAATTCAATCGAATTCTTGTTTACGCCAGTTGAGGCGCCCTTTGTAATAGAGATGTAATACTAATGAGCCGGGTGCCTCCTATGCCCTATTGCTCTCTGAGCTAAGAGGTATAAGTGGGCCGCTTTGTCTGAACTGCCCGGTTTGTTATACTTCTGTCCTTACCGGCAAAACCTCGCGCGATTTCTCAATATGTCACTGTCACCACTAAGCTCGTCCATGATAAGTGTATGAATATGTGTGAAAATCTTACATTTTCTTCGCCGGAAGTCTATTCACCGCCGTATGGACAATACACACGTAAGCAAATATAGAGTAATTCGGAGCGAACTACATACTGTTTTAGACGCACAAGGGTTAGTTAAAGAGTAAATTGTGTTCGGAATGACAAAACAAATAGAAACTATAGAATGTCTACATTTGCAGTTTGACCCACAGGCTGTGAAACGTTCCGGCCAAAATGGCGATGAACGTTTGACGTCCGGAAGATGTGCGCAATACATTCGATGGCTTCCGAGTGGTGCCATCCCGTGGCGTTCTCGTATGTTGCCCGTGTCTTTGAGGGAGATTTCATGCACCCACTGGGCTGTCATGGTGGGATATTACGTTACAGTACGGCGTTACATCCCAGTCAATTATTCAATCAGTCAACCGATATTATGCATTGATATTTTGCAGCACATTGTCGTTAAACACAGGTAGTGGAAGTTCCTAAACATGTCTGATGTCAAGATAAAGTAGTGTGCTAAGAAAACAAACTTAAACTTTATTCTATGTGATTGGATTAACTGGTGTTGATTAATCAATACATTAGTTAATCAATTATCCCTTCGAGGTATGTCACAAGCCAAAACAGAACATGCACCCTCTCTGAGGAAAGTGTTGTTCTCACAAACAAATTTCTCAAAGCACCCACGGGGCGAATGGCAGGGTGCACCCTGGGGGTAATGGGGCAGGATGAAATATTTGCATTTTGAACAGGTTTATCGGAACCGGTTTATTCAGACAATGGCAAGTTCTGACAACTTGTTAATTCCCGTAGAATTTAAGTTTATTGGTCTTATCGTCTTATTAGTTTCAACTTTTAATGACGAATCGCTTTAGCAGCTTATAATCATTCATTGTCTTAATTGCGGTGTTTGGGCACCTCTCGTATTTGGATACGGCGGCCAAGTATATACATTTGGACCCAAAACCACAGACCTAGATTTTCAAATCTGATTATGTTTTATAATGTAAGGTGGGTTGGCCAAAAAGGATTAACAGATACTGTTACGTGAAATCGAAAAGATCAACATGCGAATCAAATTTGAAGAAAATTGGGTTTAGCGTATTTGCGACGAAGGAAGTATACATTGCAATGAGGGAATTTTTTAAATAAATAAAAAATGTTATTCTTAAACTGTACTTCATGCAAATCTGCCATTATAAATAAAAAATATTTTTACACGGAAATTGTTGATATTAACTTGTTACTAATCGTTCACAACATATAAGACACCAGTAGTTCCCACATATCAGCTTAGAGTAATATAGAATCACTGAAACACCGAACTAGAAAGTCATGATGGTATAGATAATATAATTATATTTCGGCTTTATTACGTCATCATCAGTTGAACATATACACATATATTAATTAGTCGATATCCCTGTACCAGTGTAATTACTCTTGACAAAATATATTAAAGTAAAGTTCTTCCTCTACAATTGTAAATGTATAAAAAGACGTATCTTTAAATGATGATGTCGTAATAAAGCCGAACTATTTTGATATGTACTGTAACAAGCAGCATGACTTCTTTGTTCGGAGTTTCTCTTATTCGATGTTTGTTGTATTTACTTTCTATCAAATATGTCGGACTATATGCGCACCTTAATTCGTTTGACGTGTATTTCTTCACAATTCGTTGAATTTCATTGACACCTCTCCTTTTTGTATGGGCAAATTGCCTCTTTCAACATTAGTCATGCGTATAATAAATTATTCAATACACAATTTCTCCATGAAAAAAAGGCATGCGAAAGGCATATTGAATAGTGATATTGTGGTATTCCTTAAAACATTAAATATTCCCTGACATACATTATTAGATTCACAAGGTGATTTTGTCTGTTTTGTCGTCCATTTATGAACATTTTATCTCGTTCGCTTCTACTTGATCTTCGGGGTCATTCTTCAAACTAAAGTTACTTCACAATAATCTGGGGCTTATGTCGCATTCCTAGGGCATATTTTTAGGCCTAAATCCCATGGCTTAATTCATGTAGCTCTGTCTATTACCTAAGCGTTGGCTTAAGGATTATCGATTGTGGTTAAACAGGTTAGGATGTTGGGCGTTTTGGGCCAAAGGTGAATTGCCAATTGTTGTTTGCTTTGATCAACTCTGTTTAATTTGAATTCATTATTTTGGACAATCAAAGAAACCGGTATGTAAGGAGAAGCGAAAGTTACCAAAGTATTGCTGTATTAGCCCAAGCAATCTTAAAACAGCATTTATCTTTAGTACATCGTGATTATATGATAAAATGCATGATTCGAAATAAAACAGTAAATACTACATCTAAAAAACAAACATGCAAAAATATGTAATCCTATGTTCCGAACCGCCATGTTAAATTTTCGTATTTTCATATACTTTTCCATTCCACATTTTCTGTAATATAAACATTTCTGCTATAACCCACTTTTACAATTGTATGTATTGTTAGGACAATATTCACCAGTTATAGGCATTGAACCAAAAAATGAAAAATAAGAGAGAAAGTCATTAAGCATAGAATAATAGAAAAACATATTTCAAGAATTTTAAATATTAAATATACACAGAAGTTGAAACATGTCATCAAAGTTCTGTTGCTGATACGTTCTCAGCTAAACATGTGATATATTTTCCACTTGTTTAATAAGAACAATCAATGACAGCCAGAAATTACCAAGATTAAAACTTTATTTAAAATACTTACATGCCATTGTTGAGGTAAGCTATTCCAATACGAAACCGAAAGTTAAGTTCACTTTATGGGGGAAATATGGCTAATCCAATTCCGACGCCCCTCCGTCAACCAGCTAGCTTGTAAGGTATTTTTTCGAACGTTGTTATGGATCGATGACTGAATGGTGTATGTAATACTTGAGTAGCACCACGTTGAAATCGCAATCTCCATACGCGCTACGTGAGAAAAATGAATCTGCCAATCAAAATGCAGGACTACCTTTTTAGACGACAATCAGCTTAATAAAGTGCAAAGTAAACAATCAATACCGGTTTAACAAGGTCTAATCAATCAATAATTAAGCATACGTTTCGACATTCGTTCTTTCTAAAATGGCTATTTCCATTTCCAAACCCGTTCTCTCCTGTTCAGAGCCATAAACGCAATAAAAGATTACAAAAGACCTGAACGCCAAAAGTTTCACTTTATACGACCTACGCCATATTTTATTCAGTGCACCAAGACAATACATATCTTTCAGTTGTGACTAATAATAATTTAAGAAATGTATGAAATTAAAAATATGAGTTGTTTTAAAGAACCTGTTTATGAAATAATTGTTTTCAAACACTTTTTGGCTGTCGATTTTTTTCGAAAACCCGACATAATCGGACATATTTGTCATGAATTTATTTAATGAAAACTAAAAAACACATAATTTTTTACACATGTTAGATCAGTCAAATGTTTTAAACGTGAATTGCCAAAGAAAAGCTTCCACCGAGAGAATGGAATTATTTTCCCAGAAATTACTACGCCATGGCGCAGAGGGATTTTTCAGTCTAAGCCTCCATTGTAGAAAAAACAAGTTTTTGGTTCCCTTTGGAAAAATTGCATCAAAGGAGGTCCTTTTCATGCTGGTAGGAAAACACCCTAGAGTACTAAAATGTTTCGGTTGACTGGCCACATCACGCTGTCACATGGATACGGTCAGGTTATCTATACAATAGGGTGTGTACTCCCTGTACCACATACAAATATAAAGGTAGCTTCGCCTATTGTTTTTTTTTTTCTAAAAATGTAAAATATACTTGTGACGGGTATATAACCTTTATTACAACGGCCAGTTTATCTATACAATAGGGTGTGTAATCCCTCTACCACATTCAAATATAAAGGTAGCCTCGCCTACTGGACATATCTAAAAAAATTTAAAAAAATAAAAATTAAAAGTGACAGGTATATAGCCTTCATAACAACTTTTTGAAATATAGGCCTACATCATTGAAAGAATGACTCAGTTATTTAGTTGTCGCGTGTTTTATGATCACGACACTGTACTTATAAGTACTGTGGGACCTGTCTATTCCTGTTTGGATAGGAATCATTATTACTGGGATGAAGTTCTGGTTATGTAAATGACTGTCGTAATTTATGATTTAAGATATACATTTTAGCTTATACCAAGGTGTATTTTTTCTAACCCTTTAGAGAGATAAAATAATTATTTTCGACAATCAATCGATGGATCGCTCAATCAGTCAATCGAGCAATCATTCAATCGAGCAATCAGTCAATCGAACAATCAGTCAATCGAGTAATCAATAAATGAACCAACCAATCAATCAGTCAATCAGTCAATCAATCAATGGGTCGTTTAATCAATGAATAAATGAATAAATAAATCAATGAACCAACCAACTAACCAACCAACCAACCAACCAACCAACCAACCAACCAACCAACCAATCAATCAATCAATCTATCAAATAATCAAGGGAAATCAATCAAATGATGTATAAAGCCAATCCATTTATCTCTCAATCAATCAACGCATATATCAATCGATCGACACAGCAATGCTCTCTGAGCTATAGGGGCACCCGGAACCTGTTTTGTTGTGGTTTCCTAGTTTCGTTTTGTAAATGTATTGCGATGTCTTCTGCGCTGTCGTTTAGGGTAGTTTTCTTCTCCCGTTGGCCTGACACGCCGTCATATGAGTGAAATAACCTTAAGTGCTGCGTAAAACCCCAAATCGAACAAACAAACAAACGTTAGCACGCAATACGACGAATGAGTTCTCCCGTATTCATAAAGCTACTTAAGTATTTCTTAAAGTTAAAAAATACTTAGCTAAATTTCAACCCATTATCTTACAATGAAATATTTAAATGTGAAGTACTTCAGTTTCCATTTTAAAATGTTCACTTATGATCTTACATTTATCGTCACAAACAGTTAAATAATACTATCTATGAACTAAAAAAGAGGTTTGAAAAGTTTTTCTGTATACTTAATTCTTAAATTGCTTAATGAATACGGGCCCAAGTCCGTAGGCTTCTTAGAAATACCATGTTTGTTGTGGGCCGTGTGTCACACTGGCTAGTACCAGCATAACAGATCGATATCCAGAAACAAAACATAGGATGTGTTGTAGCGGAGATACCATGTTCATTGTGGGCCGCCTGCAACACAAGCCTACCATATAGAAAAGTAAAAACACAAATGATAAGAGCCTAAACATATCGCTTCCAAAAATAAACTCTACTAACAAACACGTCATCAAGAAATAAAGT
>JAVFBZ010200869.1:0-11253 GCA_032466195.1 Katharina tunicata | reverse complement strand
CATTTTGTTCACTCTCAAAACTTCTGTTATTTTTTGGAGTTTTGATCTTATTTAATTAATGTTTATCAAGGGTATTTAACTTATATGACACCAGTGCATTGCCATTGTATGGTGGAAAACCAAGAAGAAACCTCATTAAAAATCTGCGATCTATGTAGCTATTTCTTTGGGAATACTGACAGCAATCACTCTACAGCTACATATACAAAGTAAGAATTGATCATTACACTGACCAATAATAATATTGTATATGTTAGCCAATAAAAAAAAAGACATTGAAATAACAATTCAACTAAAAAGAATGAGGCCTTTGCAAGCTTTTAGTCTGATTTTCGAACTTCCTTGTTTGGACTTTTCACCTAAAATTTCGACCATAAAGTTACAACTTTGGAAGCTATACAAAAGACTCTGAAATAATTTAATAACATGGCTGTCAGAAGACAATGTAGCCAATAAAGAATTTACAGAGAACATAAATTTGTTTGTTTACAAACTATAATACTTTTAAAACTTGCAAAAAGGTGACACTGATTTGCGTTTGAAATTATAGGTGATTTACTGTGGTACTTACTGTGGATTAGAACTAATTCTGAGAACTGTTTTCTCTGGTAATGCATCATGGGATACCCTTTGCTCATCCTAGAATAAAATTAGCATTACAAGTTAGTTATTAATTTATCCAGTTTGTCATGTAGGCCTACAAATATTTGACACTACCTTTTCTTTTAACAGACCCTAAATCTCCAACAACTTTGAACTGAAGGAAATATGTCTTTAAGTAATTATTTTATTTTATAAACGTGATCGAGTTTGGAACTAAAACTTATTTTTTCTGATAGTTTCAAGTGTGATCTTCAAAAACATTTTAAAATTGAGTTTCTACACTTCTTAGTCATACTTATTGCCGAATTTATAAATGTGAATTTGGATCTAACTGTCATTTTCCAGTAGTTTCAAGTCTAAACTTCATAAATATCTCAAGATTGTGTTTCTACATTCCAATAGCCTTTGCATAACATGTAGTTTACTATAAAGTGGTTAAGGGGTCGAAATTGTTGAGGATTTAGGGTAAAATGTTTATTTTTTTTAATCAGAAACTGACTTGGACCCTGAACTGGGTCCCTTATCTCTCTATTCATTTTGTTATTGTTTTTGGCATGCTGACGTCAGAATAACATAACATCTTATGTTATTCTAAGTGTCTCGACTTCTATATTTTCTTCTAATAAAGAAGGATGTTGTCAACCATTAAAATGGAACAGCTCTGCCAATTTCCACAATATCAGGAGGAATAATTATTATATGGACTATTGTGCTTCTTTCCACGGAGTCCGATTTTTACTACCACTTTTTGTTTAAGATGATGACCATACCCATAGCAATATCTTGCATGGGCTCAGATCCTTCGAGATGTTTCACAAAGCCTTTCTAGCGTAATTTATAGGCAACTACCATGAGGCGTACATTATGTTACAAAAGCTTTGTGACATGGCACCCTGGTCCGCAGTGCAATCACACGTGCTAAAATCATTTAATTTTTTCTGTCATGAATCTTTTGGCTAAAATTACTATTCATTTCTAACCAAAACCGAATAATTAATTTAACTTAAAGTTTCTTTAAATTAAATAAGCCAAAAAAACCCCACCCTTATCAAGCTAAGACAACAATGTGTGTACGATAATTCAATTGTTTTGACTTTTGTGTTTTTTGTTTTAACGTGGGTCCAAACCCATTGTTGTTTGTTATCATATTTGTTGTATTGTATTGTTAAACATGTAACCCATTCCTGCTATATATACACTGGTATTCAAATGAATGATCATTACGCTTGATAACGGTGTTAGTACACCGAAATGGCGTACCCATAATAAAGAAGAAGTTGTCATCCATATATTAAGTCTCACGTTCTATTATGGTCTAATCTAAATCCTTAACAAAAAAATGACCACTTACTATATCAAAGACGGGTGAGGCCTCCGTGAAGATATAACTCTTCTTGTCAGCATTGAGGAGAAAGTAGGTACATTCTACAATCATCCTTTTCAAATCCATGATCGCGCTTAACAACCTGTCAACAACAACAACAACAAATTGTTTTTTTATCAACTCTAAAACAACCAGAAAATGTGAAGTCACTTAAGTGTTATCGCTGTTGGAAAGATAATGTTTCTCCAGTGCTTAGTATGACAGCATGAATATAATCTGAAAACAAAATGCCCTTAGCCAGATGGGGCAACAAATTGTGAGATCAAAAATGGTGTCTGTTAAACATGGTAGTGTTCTAACCAGAACAAGGACAAGCAAGCATGTTCATCATTAACATTGTAGCAATTTCCAGGCAACAGCTTTTTTTTGTATTAACTTTCCATGTATAAAGGAGAGAGGACAACTAGTTCATGAAATAACATTTGAGCAATTAATCATTTGATTGTATTATCATTTTTCTAAGAGTCCTTCTGTTGGACGCAGTGAGACCCTGCATAGATCACTGTATGGGCTCTAAAAGGGCTGATAACGTTTGGGTGTATTTTGATGTTCCTTGTTGTTATTGTTACAATTTTAACATCTCTTTCTTGTTTTAGTCGTTATTTATCCATTTGCTTGGTGTTTTGCATTCTTTTCAAGGGTAAGTCACCCAAGGATCCTAAAGTCCAATGATGGAAAGGCTGTTTGGGATTTATTTATTTATTTGATTAATGTCCTCGTCGAGGGTATTTGTATATAAACAAGCCAGGACCCCGCCATCTATACAGTCACTGAAAAACTTATCTTAGAGACACACGGTCGCCATGGCTACTTTAACCTATTCGGAATATTCATATTTTTCGGCCCAAGCTTTCTTACCTTTTCCCATAATCCACCACTACAAAGTCCTTTGCTGTTCCGGTAATCGCGTCGTGATGCTGGTATAAGCCTAAACTCCGTCTGGCTGCCACTAAATTCTTCATCAGCTGGGAACTCGGAAAACTCTCGGCTCCATTCTTACGCGAATAAGCAAGGGCGAGAGAAAAGGCAATTTCACCAGCCCTGTTGGAACAGTTAACAAACAAAATACAGTTTTGATTGCTGTTTAAAGCTAATGTCATATGCAATTGGGACTAGTAGTCGAACATCATTTAACAGCAGCTCTGATTGTGCCTTGTTGCATGACGTCATCAAAGCAATGTGATGACGTGGTTGAAAGAATTCGGTGTAGTGTGACATGAACACTGCCGACTACTTCAAACTAGCCACGATTGTACAAGACTGTCCAGTTGTGTCGCGTCGCACCTAGTCAGCTTGGTCTGGCATTTGCTTAACAACGTGGGTATTTAACTTAAATGACAGGGTAATATTATTCAGCTCCAAAAATGTAACTTTTTATTGATGAAAGTTTCTAGAATTACAATATTGAGTCTCAAATTCTTACCAACCCCAATCAGAAGGCATTAATACATTGGACAGTGAATGCAATAATTTCACCTTTGAAATGGTTGCCAGCAAATAATTGTATTTGTTAAAAAGGATTACTTTAAAAAATAATCTGTTACGCTAATGATGATGTCATGGTTACATTTAATTGACTACCTGGGAAATGTATCTATTGATTGACGGATATACATCTATGTCCAGAATCAAAATGATTGATTAAATAGTGTTTTACGCTATAATATAAAGTCATTTCCAGTATTACTATTAGCTACATGTATGTGATCAATATTAATTGATTGTTGTTTTACGCCGGCCCGTACTCCAGGTAATTTCACTGATATGTTGGCGTCCCAGCCCAATGAGTGAAGAAAACCACCTTGAGCATCACCGGCAACATAGAAGATGCCACAATACATTTAAATGACAAAAAAAAGCACACCACAACAAATAGGCTTCCCTTAGCCCAAAGGAGCTCCGTGGGAAAGATAATGTTCCCGCAGTGAAATGTACGATAGCATGGAACGTGCTGCCCTTAGGAAGGGGACCCAATCACAATTCTGGATGTCATATTCTTACCAACCCAAATCAAAAAATATTAGACTTTGGCTTTGTGGAATAATTTCAAATAAACCAACATATACATGCTATGTGAAAATCTCTATTCTAAGTAAACTTATATGGCAAGTTTACCCTTAATCCTCAACGAAATTCGACCTAAATGGCACAAGTCTTAAGCAACGTTTTGAATTCATGAATGAATTTTGAACTAAATCTCAAATCTTTTGGTTGTGAAAGTATGATTTTTTTTAAATTTCAAGATTATGTTTCTACCATTCTTAGTCTTTCCACAAGATGTACTTTGTTAAGTGGTAAAGGGGTCGAATTTGGTTCAAATCTCACCTCAAGTGACATTCTGTGACCCGGTCCAAGTGTTTGTAAAATGGCCGTGAGGTGAAATACCCGCTCCAATAATGGTCCTCCCTGTCCGAGTACGTGAAGAAATCACCGCTAAGCACTGGGTACCCCTGGGGGAGAAGGGGCTGTGTCTCAGTTAGCTTAGCTTTGGTGGCTAGGGCGGAGAAGTAATCCGATAAAGTCCCAAATTGTAACTAAAAAACAACAACAACAAAGCCCAAAATTGTAACTAAAAAACAATAACAACAACATCCAAAATTGTATCTGTTATTGGTTGATTGAATAATACCTTGATTGATCTTGATAGGCTGATTTACGTGGGCAGATAATTCTGGTTTAGAGTTGATATAATCAAAAAGTTTTTGTTATTAAACAATTAAACACTTTATTGATTTTTTACTGGATTGACTGATTGATTGATTGATTGAATACTTCACTGATTGATTGATTGATTTATTTACCTGGGCATACAGTTCTGGTTTAGAGTTGATATAATCAAAGAGTTTCTGGTAGTTATTAAACTGGTTGTCCCAGTCTTCAGGTGTGTCGTAACGGAAGTCGTCACCCAGTGGCACCAATAAGAGGTTGTTTCTGTAGAGCTGAGATTTCTTCCTGTACTGGTCTAATAACATACTCGCTCTGGAGAGGACAGAAAAACAGAAGTTGGTTTGAGGTTTTATTTTGTTTGTTTGATTGGTGTTTAACGCTGTTCTAAAAGGGTATTTCACTTATATGACGAAGCTGTATTCCAACAGCGACTCTTAACACAGCAATAATAATAGTCACTTTTGTGTTTTTGCTGTTGGAAAGATAATGATCCTCCAGTACTAAGTATGACAGCATGAATATAATCTGGGAACATACTGCCCTTAGCCAGAGGGTGTTTGAGATTTAAAGTCGTACTTAAGCTTAGTTCACTCATATGGAAGCATCTCATCACAATAGGTGAAGGTTTGTTTGTTCGATGGGGTTTTATGCAGTACTCAAGGCTATTTCACTTATATCACGACGTGCCAGACCAAGTGATGAAGGAAACCACCTTAAACGATGCTGCAACATGCAAGACAGGACAAAACATTTACATAACATTAACAAAATAAGACACCACAACAAAATCGGAGCTCAGAGAGCACCAGGGCACAGGAGGCTCCCACCCAACCACCCGCTTAAATGCCCTTGAAACATAGAGAGTAAGGTATGAACAAGGTCTTCTATACTTTTTATATTTAAACGTAGAGAGAGAGAGAGAGAATTATGCTTGCCTTTACCGGGATTCAAACTCGGGTCTCTGGCCAGCACAGCCAGCACTCAAACCGACTGAGCTACGGAGGCTCACGGTAGAGCGATTGAGTTTTTATCCAGGTAAAGGCTGCGAATCTTTTCTTTACGTACGTAACAAAGACACAGGGACACTGGTTCTAAACTGTCCACAAGACGATACTTTTCAAGTAAGAAAATGCTACATCTTTATCGAAGTTTACAAACCTTGCTGCCAGGTTGTCTTCTGTTATAGGAACAGGGTTTACTTTCCAGGGACAATTGATTTTCCCACCAGGCAATCTTTTGAAATCAAATTGACAACAGATTTTAGGATCAGGGCCGCAGGTGTGTGGGACGTCGTAGGAGTAGAACGGCATCATGTGAGCAAACATATCTGTGGAACCATCCTGGTCTGAAAAAAGGTACAATTTGTTTGCTTGTCTGTCTGTTTGTTTGTGACTTCATTATCAAATCACAGAAAGTTTAAGAGTGCAATAACCCAGCTAATGAGTGAGCGAATTCTACCAAAACCAAATAAGTATGATTAATTTATCAAGGTAGAATTTACATGGAAGTTACAGTAGAATCTATTATTTATTATTATAACCAATAAGTTTATTTGTTTATTGATAGGGGCTTAACGCTATACTTACGGTTATTTCAATCAAAAGATGGCGTACCAGCCTGATCGATGAGGGAAACCCCCGTAAAAGATGCTGGCAAAACAGAAGACGCCACAGTAAATTCACAGGATACCACAACAAATCGGCTTCCTGATAGCACCATAGAAACTAATTGTAACCAATTAGAACTCAAAACTATCTACATTCACTCACCCCATGGTTGTCGCCATAGAAACTCCAACTGTTGGTTTTTGGCCAGGTATTTTTTCACAGAATAATGAACCCTCTGTAACAGCATACTCCTCAGTCCCACCTTCTTCAGAATGTAGGCCATCGTGGGGGAGTGGCCAAATGGATCTATCGCCCAACCAGATTGCGGTTTCTGACCTGTCAAAACATCATTGGTAATGTTTGGGGTTACAGTATTTTACATTCAAGTGTCTTTTCAAACCCTTTTATTATCTTTTCAAATATAGGCAAATGTAAAATTTGATGGTACTTATGTAATGTATTTTTTTGTACATTAAATAGGAAAAACAACAACAAAGGACTATGTTTTAACAATCATAAATAAGTCAAGAAAGCGCAAATTTTGTTTCAACTTTTTATACTTTTATGCGTTAATCTTCTAGAAACATTCATTCAACAGCAAAATATTCCTATAAGTCTAGATAAACAATAAAAGAGCATCTTTAACTAAATCATTCCCTTAGATATGCATGTACAAGAAACTTTTAATGTTTTTGAACTGTCAGTCCATATATGGTCTGGAAAGATGTTGACACCTGTCACTCACCAAGAGTGCCTTCCATCCATTGGTGGCCTTCAATCAGCTGATCAATCATAGCAAAGTAGTGGGCGTTGGCCTCATCAGTCATGACCCACCCACCAGTTACAATCTCCAGCTGACCTTTCTGGATCAATCTGAGGGAAAATGTCAAAGAATCGATCAGCCTCATTTCCAGGTCCACTTGTCAACCTTAACCGCCAACAACTTTACATAAAATTATTTATATATTTATTTGTTTATTTGACTTCAATCTCAAACAGGCTACTATGAACCCAGTTTACATGAGTTGATAACAAGTGATATAACAGTAATAAGAAACAAAAACAGCAGTTAAATAATATACAGTGATAAAATCATATCAGAAAAATGTACGGTTGCCGTGATGAAGTAAGTGTATAATGACAAACATGTTAAACGAAATTCCGTATTAAAGGTGATGACATTTACTTAAACAGGAAAGATTTAACATTGCACTTAAACCTCTGTAAACCAGATTCTTTGTTTGTTCCTTTGATTGGGGTTTTACGTCATACTCAAGGTTATTTCACATAAAATTAAAATCTTTGGATATTACACAACACAGAAGGCAGGCCCATCTGCTTCCAGAGAAAAAACACACACAAATGTATACCAGGCTGTTTAAAACTTTATTATTTCCAGCAAGGTTTTAGTTGTTTTTTTAGGTGAGTTGTTTGGTTTGTAATTTGTTTGGTTAGCATTGTAGCTTAAGCGAAGATTATTTATAGTAAAGTTGTGGTGTAAATCATTGCTTGAAGGAAATTTAAAAAACAGCAATAATAATACAGAACAACACCAAAGACGCATTATTTACTACCAATAAACATCAGCCTGATTTTTAGTCGTAGTTCAAATTCAAAGTAAACACTGTGGTGAATGACCTTATATGTAATGAGTCAACAATAACTGTTGACTTGAAGTTACGTTAGTACATCAAAGCGCATCCCAGATTGACAGCAAATTTTCACTTCTTCAGAATAATATCTTTAACTGTTATATATATTGTGTAATAACGCAAAAATATTTGAGTGATTATGTGACTTTAAAATCATCATTTCAACTATTATTGAAAGAATTCAGAATTTAACAATATCCAACAGTTGAAGTGTAACTTACTTTTTGACTCTGTCTTTCATATCTTTATCTATCTCGGCCCACCACGTGGAGAAGAATGAAATCTCGGCATAGATAAACTTCCTTCTGGAGTCAACTTCAAGCTTAGCCACCATGTTATTTAAGATGTGCCTTGTCTGGTCTGTGTAATACTGATCAAAGGTCTTTATCCAGCCTGTAAAACATGATTGATTGATTTGCTGAATGTTAGTCATGCCTAATTAAGCAACAAAGAAACCCAACTGTGACAACTGTGCTGTTAGTTTTTCTGGTATCTCACATGTGTATATATATTTGTTAATTTTCTTTGTACATTACTTTCCACCTGATGATGACTTAATTAAAGTCAAAAATATAAAGAATGACAAAATGCATCTTATCAGAGTTTCTTCGCTGCTTTATTTTGTCAAGCTAATAAGTGGATCAACTAGATTCTAATCAGGCCTGTCTTGTAATATATTCCGACATATCCAAAATGATTGATTGATTGGTGTTTAACGCCGTGCATAACCACAAAATCGGTCCTCTAAAATTTTCATGATAACTTGCACTTGCTTCAGTATTTACTTTCCTCTCGTCAAAATATTTAAATGTGCATTAAAAAAACAAACAAATAACTCAAAATCACTTTATATTATTGATAGAAACTTCATTTCAATATGAGACTTTTGGCCAACATTTTGAACGATTTGGGTAGCCTATAAACCAGTCCTCTAAGATGAGTTTAGACAACCATGGGGAGACCCTGTTCATCCCTTTCTCCCAAAGAGCACATGCCTTTTGGTAACCTCTTCACTCGTGGGTATTTCACTTTTTTGGCGGTGGTGTATTACATAAGGGTTTATTTATTCAACTGATTGGAGTTCATCTTATTCCATGCTATTTCACTTACATGTACATAGCCACTTTGCATTGCTGGTGTATGGTGGATTGATTGATTGATTGGTGTTTAACGTCGTGCTCACTGGTATTTCACTTAAACGACAGCGCTGTATTCCAATAGTAGACAGCAATTCTAACACAACAATATGTGTAGTCACTTGTGTTTTTGCAGTTGGAAAGGTAATGCTCCTCCAGTGCTAAGTATGACAGCATGAATATAATCTGGAAACATACTGCCCTTAGCCAGAGAGCGGTGTATGTATGGTGGAAAACTGAGAAGAAACCTTGTCAAAACCACCCCACGATCTCTGGATTTAATCCTTTTCCAGGAAGAGTGAAGGGGACTCAGCAGTCCAACGCGCAACCAACTGAGCCACTGTGCAATCTATTCTAACAGTAAGCAGCGACTCGGACACAACCAAATAAGAATGTCAGAAGCAAGTGTCACATGTGGCTCCGTTAGAACCATTGATTGGTGTTGAACGCCATGCACAAGAGTATATCACTTATATACTGTAGCAGTATATAGGGACATAACAATATGACAGTAACACAACCAAAATACGATACATGTATTAAAGTCACTTGTGTTGGCTGTGTTGGAAACATAATGTTCCTCCAGTGTTTGACAGAATGCATATAAGCTGGAAAGTTACGGACCGTTTGGGTTGGGTTTTTAGAGCCCTCAACACTTGCAACAGACAGGTACGCCACAGGACAAGGACAGGATTCATTACAGGACACCATGACCAATAGACTGCATGATGACCCTTATCTCATAGAGCACCAGGGCACATAATCCACCCACGTAACAGACAAGGGCGCCACAGGACAAAGACTGAACGCCACAACTCATCGAATTTCTAATGCCCCTTAGCTCAGAGAGCACCGGGGCACACAAGGCTCCTGCCTAGCCACCGGCGTAACAGAAGGAAGTCACAGGACAAAACCTTGACAAAAACAAGGACGCCACAACAAATTTGTTTTCTGATGCCCGTGTTGTAGCTCGGAGAGCACCAAGGCACAGGATTTGTTTGTTTGATTGGTGTTTAACATAGTACTTTAGAATATTTCACCTATATGACGACTTTGCATAGCCGGTGTATGTTGGACAACCGGAAAGAAACCTCGTAAAAACCACCCTGCTAACTCCGAAGCCACTGGGAAACTTCCCTCATATACATGTATTTAAGGTTCACAGCGGGGATAGAACCTATTCCTGGTGCCCTGAAGGGGGCTCCGTAGTCTAATGTTCAACCACTCAAACATGGCACAGGAAGCTCTAGTCAACCACCCATATGTAACCCTTTAAACCCTCCTCCTTACCTGGATCACAGTGGCTATGGGGGACCACAAACACCTGCAGCTTATCAGCACTCCACTGTGAGGCTTCGTAGGTGATGTCCCAGCCTTGCTTCCACACCCCTCCATCCGGGTCATCAAACGGTAAAATATCAAACACCTTCAACATCTGAAAAGTGGACCAAAAATACTAGTATAACCAAAAAACGTATTTTTATGTATGTGGAAACATGTTTCCACATGAAGAGTTATGTCTAAGATTAAAACAGGATATTTTTTAAAGAAATATGCTACAAAAAGATATGTTTTAGGAGATATGTTAAAAATTTGTTAAAAGGGTAAAAAAAAAATGTTTTAAGAAATGTGCTGAGAAGGTTATGTATTAAAGTGGTATGCTAAAAAAATATGTTTCGAGAGGTACATGTTTGGTAAAACAGGATATGTTTTTTTTAAAAGATATCGTTTAAGAGTTGTGTTGAAACTAATAATTTTAATATGTTTTAAAGAAAGTGGTATGTTAAAAGAATATTTATTTACATGTATGTTAAAATAGGATATGTTTAAAGAGTTTTTTTTAAAGATATGTTTTAAGAGATGTGTTGAAAAGGATATTTTTTAAGAGGTATGTTGAAAGGGATATTTTTTAAGAGGTATGTTGAAAAGGATATTTTTAAGAGGTATGTTGAAAGGGATATTTTTTAAGAGGCGTGTTGAAAAGGATATCTTTAAGAGGTATGTTGAACAGGATATCTTTAAGAGGTATGTTGAAAAGGATATTTTAAAGAGGTATGTTGAAAAGGATATTTTAAAGCGGTATGTTGAAAATGATATCTTTAAGAGGTATGTTGAAAAGGATATTTATAAGAGGTATGTTGAAAAGGATATCTTTAAGAGGTATGTTGAAAAGGATATCTTTAAGAGGTATGTTGAAAAGGATA